>JAOUZG010051635.1:991939-1028385 GCA_026289955.1 Argiope argentata | reverse complement strand
GAACGGTATATCGCTCGGCTACTGGCTCAAACGTCGCAGGTTCGTACCGCGACCTTCAGTAGCTACACCTAGTTACATCCTAAATCCAGGAGACCTAGGAACATTTTAATCTAACTTATCTCGCAAACTAAATTTGTTCAATCTCATAAATAAGTCTAATTTTCAATTACACCTTAAAAGCTTATCTCTTAGGTGCATACCCCACTCCCACTCACTTTAAAATAAACAAACTTCCTGACACTCGCCAACTCACCCACCCCTATCCAAAGAAAGGGCCACTTTTGCATCATCATCAACATCCTGCAGCCCCATCTCCAGCTCCCCACCACCACCTGCCCCTGCTGAAGACTCCATCTGATTGGTCGCCTCCTCACCCTCAACCCTGGACTTGAAGCCTTGCAGTTTCGCCTCTCTCCAACTTCGCCACTTCAGCAAAGACCACCAAGCAGATCATCGAAGAAGACCACGGCAATTATCGATCGCCAGGCCACTAATCACTACCACCATTATTCGAGGGTAAGCCCCTGGCGGGGCTGGTTACCTCGTATCCTTCTACGGTTCCTTCTCTTTCGGCGTGTGTTCACCCTCTAGAACAATATATAAAAAGAAAAATATCAGCAGAATATTTTGTCTTATTTTCATACGAATACTTTCGTTAGGAAATTTAATTTAACTGTAAATAATATGCTGCTTCGTATATCGCACTCCCCAGCTAAGGATTAAAAATGTGTAACATTTATTGAAGAAAATTCGATTGCTCATCATAATCAAAAGTTTCCATTAAATGACAACAAGCTTTTTCTAATTACTAGAAACTAGAATAGTTAAGTAAACTAAAAAAATGTCTAACATGTACAGTACAGAGAAACATTTACGATGTACCCTGAAACATATAAATTATTTTAAAAGGCATATTCTATACCTTCTCTTTCCTATAAATACGCAATTGTTACTTTATCAGATATAAAATAATGAATATGTGATGTTCCAGAATGTATGGCACAAATGTTAAGCCATTATAGAAAAACTGAATCTTGAAGTATTCTGAATGTGATCGATCACCTTTGATCCGGTAACCCTAGTGATATTGTACCGAGTTGGAGGACTTCGTGGCTACGACAAATTTATACCATGTATACGGAGAGTTTTCGGCCGACGGGATTCGAACTCACTACCCAAGAAATACTCATTTAACACTCTACTAACCAATTTTCTCGGTCTACATAAATCTTCTGATATTATTTACTATATTGTAAAGCTAACGGAAATTTTAATTCTAATTGCATTGAAGTTCAAATTCCATGTATGATTGGTCTTGGTCTACTCTATGATGACACGCCTACTTGAAAGTATGAAAGATCTTGAAGGTCGTCCAGAAGGCTGCTTTCAAGCTCTTACACACCCTCGTGGGCATTGAATAATGATTGTACGAACAGTCCCCAATGTGAGGGGGGGGGCTGTTGATATACTTACGTTCGCAGTTTGTTCCGTCCCCGAAATATCCTGGCTGGCATCTGCACATAAAGGATCCAGGTAAGTTCAAACAGTCAGCAAACACATGGCAGTTGTCCCTACCAAGAGCGCACTCATTCACATCTGCAGAAATACAGAATTAAAATCATTCAATGAGAATTAAAACAACTAATTTTAGATAAACACTGTCACATTGAAAATGTCATACAATTATAGATAGACGGCATGTAAGTATCGCGGAAATGATTCTCCATTTCAGCAAAAACGGGATACCCCATTCTGATAAGTATTGCACGGAATGCAACCTCTAAAAAATCTTGAGTAGTTATATGGCAGGTGAAATGGTTTAAAGTTTTTGACGTCTTCGTATGGACGATTAATAACTATCCCTCAGTGTACTAGTGACCAAAAACCCTTCGGTCACCCTGATTTCTATTTTAACAATATTAAGAATAAAACCAATATATATAGATATCGTGATAAAAAGAAAGAATAATGAGCCAGATTTCAAAGAACAAACATGCTTGTATTTTTTTTTTTTGGCGCAAGAGTCATATTTGGCTAAACTGCTGCATTCATATGGTTAAAAGTCAAAATCAATGACATCAAAAGCTGAAAGATCAACCGCAGTTTCTAAATGCCTGAAAAACTTCGTAAATTTGACGAAATCGTTAAAAAATAAAGCAAGTTGCAATGCAAAGCACACACAAAAATATTAAAATAATAATAAAAGAGTTATCAAATACAAGAAAAAATGAATAGCTTTCAAGAAATTAAAAAGATTTGGATGGTGTTTTTTAACCATCAAGTCCCGTAAGGTTACAAATGAACAATTAAAAAGTTCTGACTATGGGAATTAAAAGGACGTTTGATCAGAATGACGTTAACAGTAAAATTAGTGTGAAAAGTGGAACATAAGGACGCGCTTTCTCCAAACATGAAGTGCATTTGAGTGAAAGGTATGTTCTTTGTGAAAGGCGAAGACGAGAAAATTTGACGTCGATCTCTCGCATAGGAAGAACAGACCACAATCCAATGGAAGGTTAGATTTAATATATTTTATTATGGAATAAACATGCCCGTCTGATCATGATCTTCGGATACTTAGTTGTCTCGAAGTAAACAGATGTACTAAACTTTTTATGAACTTATTACGATTAGTCTCCATCCGAAGATTACGACATGTCTCAATCTCTGTACCCAGAAAAGATTGTTTTGTTGCACAATCTTTCTTTGTCAATATTCACGAAATTTACCAGGAATAATGTACTGCGTAAGATACTTCTAGGTCTCGTGAGTTAGTTTATTACGTTCCTTCCGCCACAGGCTAATTGAGATAATGACCGCGGTATCGACCGCATTCGGATGGCCGCAAAATCTCTCATTAAGGCCGGAATTTGTTGCGAGTGAAAACGTCTACGTTTAGTTTATACTTTATTAACACGTTGCTCATCGTATGAATTTGCCCGTGATTAAAACCAACTGTCTAATTAGATATTCTCTTCCTTACTACAAATAAGAGAGAGCGAAAAAATAAGCATCTTTTCAAATAATGGGCCGATTTCGCAGGTATGAATCATAGCAGCGTATTATTCAATTGGTTATAAAAGAAACGCCATGGTTTATACAGGGTGTTTGGAATACACAAAAAAATGCCCAAAGATCCAGAGTTTTAGAGAAAAACACGAGATAAAATGCGTTGAAATCATATCCGATTTACGAAAAAAAAATATTTATTTGAAACTTGAACATCTGTACTTGCATAATTTTAAATAGGAAGAACGTTCCAAAATGTCCTCATAATCATGCATAAGGTGATATGCTTTAGAGCGCAATGCAATGGTTGGCTGTACACGTTCTAGCAATCGAGCCATGGGGAATCACAAGTCTTTCTTTTTGCGGCAATATTAAAATAACGTAGCATTAAATCTCCAAAAATCATTCTTAGGTTACATGGCAAAATTCAAACCCGGGTAAAATTATATCAAAGAATATGCTTGGTGTTGTCTCCAGAATATTCATAGAAACATTGGAATGAAAGGGCTGACGTACTCTCAAAAATGCCCTTTATTCGCAACAATTGCTGGAGTCGATTGTTTCAAAAGATTTAATTTCTCATTATCAGATAACATTACTACACAAAGCTAGTAACATTTTCCAAAATAGCAAAAATCAAGTATCTATGGGCGATTTTCCCACCATGTTTTCCCTCATTCCATGGCTCCAAAACTGAAAAGCGTAATTATACATCTTTTAACCCGAATACTTGTAACTCCAGTTTTGTTGAATAAATTTGGTTCACACAACTATCCTCATTGCTAAATATGTAATCTTGAAAACAATGTTGAACATATCATCTTGTTTTGTTGCAAATACGCAACACATATATCAAATATTTTTTAAAAACTTAATACTGATCTTCATTCGTGTTCTTAATTCAAATAGTTTATTCAAAAAGCTATTTCTAATAAATAGTGTCTTTGACACTTCTCCAATCTCTGAAGTTTTTAAATATTTATTGAATGCATCCTTTGGCATTAGGGAATAACGACCTCTGTTGCTAAAATTCCTATCTCAATCAATCAATCTAGGCAATACATTCAAGAAACGAAAATATTCATGACTACTATGTTTAGTACAATTATGTTCCCTGAAATTTTGATGAAGTATTTTGAAATAAAATATTTTTCATTTGAAAATATTGAAGTATATGAAATGAAAGTTTCTATTGAGTGTTTGATTGCACCAAAAATTGTTACCTGCAGTTTAAACTCTTGTTTAAGCGAGAATAGCTGTGAAAGGAATTATTGAATGACTATTCAGAAACATACCGACGCATGATGTGGATCCATCTCCAGAATCGTCATAAATTTGTTGGTACCCTTGATTGCACACGCAGCGGAAGGCATCGCCCTCAACTACACAGTTGCTGTTGGGGCCACAAGATTGCCTTCCTTCCTTGCAGGGATCGTCACCTATGCAAAAATATTCTTTTTAGTGGAAAGCAATATATTTCAATGAATATCTTTTTTATATATCGACATATCATCATCATCTGACCATGGTTCAGGATTTAAAGGTCCGTCCCAAAATAGCCTCACTGTTGCTTTAAAACTGGACGTTAATATAATTAAGCCAGACCAATTCCAAAACAGAAGTATAAAAACAAGAAAATACCATCCACTGATAATCAAAATGATATCAGGAAATGAGAAATTTTCCACATATTTATAAAGATTTGGAAGAATGCAGAAAAATAAATCTATCTGTGTAGGAATCGGTACTTTTTATCTTTCTTTAAATGAACGTATAGAAGACTCCAAACTAAGAAGGAATATATAAAAAAAATTAAAATTATTACTCAATGACTATGATCAATAAAAAATGACTTAAAATTATGATTTAACTAATAATGTCAGAAAAATAAAATACTGAAAGACATGATATTGAAAAATGACAGTTTCATGCCAAAACTTGAAAGTTTAAAGGTGTTTGTCCTTCTTCTGTTGTGCGATCCACATTTGGAAGAATGCAGATCATTGTGAGAAGGTTTTCTAAAAATGTTGACCTGCTGCCCATAAAACAAGATGACCAAAATAGAGGGAGAATAGGATGAAGGTCTGAGATTGACCACCTGTGGCTTGGGACCAACCGCCTCGAAAAGCATGCCAATTCGGAGAATTTGAGAATAATATATGATATAATATTGTGAGTTATGCTAAAGACAGCAATCGGCCTCAACAAATCCTGTCCATGTTGCCTCCTTTAGTGCTGAAGGGGTGGTCGACTGTATGTAATAAGAAGTTCTTGCAAGTGAGCTTTCGTAATTTGAGTATCTAGCAAAATAATCGAAGAAGAGAAATGTAAGATCCACCTACCTGTTAGAGGCGATATCTTATTTGTCATGGCGTATCTGACTATTTGTTCCTGGGGATCGTACACAATGAAGTTTCTGGCCACTTTCAACCTGGTACTGGTCATGTGGGTGTTGCATTCGGAATATGTGATCGTTTGGTCAAGAGTGAAAGGAACTTCCAGGTTGTTGCCCTCCAAACGATAGCTTCTAGACGCACGAGATCGAATTATTCCTGAAAAAAAATCTTTTAAAAAAATATTGATAACTGCCAAACATATTTAATGATTGGATCGATCGACATGAAACATTTTTCTAAACATTGAATTCAATATTTGACAAATTAATCACGTGGTTGTGTTCAAAACTTTCCCCCTAGGAAATAAAGTATATATATATATATATATATATATTCATTTTTTATATTTAAGTATATATCTTTATATATATATATATATATATATATATAATGATTTTTACTTTAATTTTAAAACTGATTTTGTTTAATAATTAAAAAAAAATTCATAATAGATTCTAAGTTGCCTTTTGCAAATTAATTAAAACTTGAGGGGCTTTAATAAGCGAAATTATATTTCAAAAGTAAAATGCTAATTGTCTAGACAATTTTGTTTAAAATGATAGAAAAAAATAATACTTTAGTGTTATGGCTGAATTTTAGTGCCTTTGTATTGTAGTACCACGATTAAACCTTAATGGCTTTATGCAGTAGTACTAAGATTAAAAATTAACGACTTTCTCCTATGATTAAAATCGTAATAAAACATTTTACAGCATTTAGAAATGAGCAAAATCAAAATTGTGATAGTAACTCATGACTAATTCTTTTGAGTATTCATGTGTAAGCAAAGCATGAATTCTAATAAGAGCTAATGTTCTACCTAGAATAATTAATTATATCCTTTTTTTATTCCCAAAATAAGCAGAGTAGGATGATCAAATTTCATTTTTAGAGTTAAGTAATTCAATTTAATGAGAATTATGTAAGATTTATTTATTGAATTTTAATTTATAAGAAATCATTTCTTTTTAGTTAAATTGATTAATATATTGCACTGTCATTAATATAAGAATCGATTTATACATCTCATTTGCTTATTTGCTGATTCACTGTTTATAACATAAAATTCCATAAAAATAAGGCATTTAAATTTTTGTTGATAAATGACTTGGTTTGCTCATTGTATCAATTATTATCAGCTCTCTCTTGATTTTTCTAAATGCTTTCCTCGAGGATAATACATTATTTCAAATACTGAACCTCAATGATTTCGGAAAAATTAGAATTGTACATCGATTTTGAAGACGCTATCAGTAAGGTTCATCTATTTCCCCGCCTACAGATAATCCCTTAGGGAATTGACAAAGGGAAGTTCGTGAGGTGCGCAAAGCTAGCTGCGCAGTAGAAGAGATTCCAGTTAGCCTTTAAGTGTTGTGTGTGTTGGTTCGTGTCGCGTCTTTAATATTAATAATGTTTAAAGTTTTGTAAATAAATAATTTCGGCCATAATGATTGTTATGTTATTTCGTGCCCAGTGTGAAAACTTCACTGGCGCAGTCGACAGGATTTTCGCGGAGATACTAAATTAAACAAAGAAAAAAATTTAAACAAGCGCTGAGGTTATGACTCCCGGAAATGAAAAAAAAATAAGGTAAGAGCCTCATTTTTTCATAATATGACTCCTCATATTGTAATCAGAGAAAGATGCAATGTTTAATTTATGTGTTTTAAGTTCTATGAATGAATAAGATTTTGTTTTTAATCACGTCAGTGCTTATTTTCGTTTGTACGAGTTCCGTTTTCGTTTTGTTCAAAACGATAAATTTGTCTTGGATACACCGGTATCCAACAAATTTCACGAATGACACTAAAATATTTTAAAGTATTAACTAATTTTGTTTGGTATACACCAGTATTCTAGACGATAAATTTGTTGGGTACGCCAGTATTTAACAAATTCCATAGAACACAACGTGTGTTAGGTATTGAAAATAATTATTCTTTTGTTTTGTTTAGAATACACCAGTATTCTAAACTATAAATTTGTTTGGATACGTCAGTATTCGACAAATTTCGTTAATAACACAACGTGTGTTAAGTATTGTACTGGAGTCGAAAAGATGACGCGGGACTTTAAACATCTTCTTTATTTTCTGCTACACAACACAACAATTAAAAATAGAAAGAAAAAAAAAACGATCAGCACATCTCGACGATTCCGACAGACTGATCTGTCCACCGACTCTGTTCTCTCTTTTAAACTTGTTTTTCGCCTCCTCCAGTTACTACGCCGCCTGGCGGTCACAGGCAACCCGATCCGTCTGGGTTTTCCAGTCTTTCTCGGTTCCCAGGCAATATGATCCTTCGAGTCATTACAGTTTTCCTTGGTTCCCAGGCAATACGAGCCTTCACGTTTTTACAGTCTTCCTTGATTCCCAGGAATACGACCCATCACGTCTTTACAGTCTTCCTCCCTTCTGGGGGAAACTTTTCTGCGAAGTGGAAAAGTTTGCTTTTTCCTTTACAGGAATCTAGAAAATAGTCCGGAGAGAAAAGTATTCATTTCAAATGTTTTCGGGATGTAAATGTTGAAATCAAAATATAAAAAATTGTAAGTACTAATTCTGTCTGAAAAGATACCTCCGTTTTATAGCACAAATACCTATCCCTACTGACATAACAAATTAACATATATACCACACTCAAATAGAAACAATATACAAATATAAAGCAAATTTATGTTACACAGATACACATACCTGAAATAAAATAAAAACCTGTCTATAATAAAAATG
Organism: Argiope argentata; assembly: GCA_026289955.1. Taxonomy (NCBI): domain Eukaryota; kingdom Metazoa; phylum Arthropoda; class Arachnida; order Araneae; family Araneidae; genus Argiope; species Argiope argentata. The sequence continues at coordinate 1,020,246 of JAOUZG010051635.1, read as the reverse complement.
ATATAAGATAATATATAATAATAATATAAGTATTAAAAAATAAAATTATAAGTATCATATGCGCACTTAATAGAATCATACAGGATTCATATTGATTATAAGTAACATAATAGGATATGAAATTATTTATAGGCAATATACTTGATTATGAAAGATATATGTATAATATAATTAATAATGAAAAGATATATATGGATAGATTTAATAGTTTTATTTTAGACTACCCAAAAAGAAAAACTCAATCTCAGTTTAAGGAATGCGGCTTAGGCTATCAGCATTCTGATGATGCTTTCTTTGCGATGTACAATCTCGTAATTAAAAGACTGTAAAATTAAAACCCATCGTAAAAGTCTGGGGTTCTTTCCAGTATTTTTTTTCCAGCCACACAAATGGGTTATGGTCAGTCTGTATAATAAATTTTTCATGTCCATCAAGATAACATTTTAATTTTTGCACGGCAAAAATGATAGCTGCACACTCTCTTTCAGTAGTACTATACTTTTGCTCTGCAAGTGAAAACTTTTTACTCAGATACAGAATGGGATGCTCTTCGTTTTCTACTACTTGGGAGAGTACAACTCCAATAACAAGGTTCGAAGCATCACACTGAATGACGAAGGGCTTGGCGAAATCAGGACTGTATAAAACAGGATTTTTGGAAAGTTTATGTTTAAGTTCTTCAAATGCCTTTTGACAGGCGTCATTCCAGTCAACAGTCGACTTCCGATTTCGACCCTTTAACAAATTAGTCATGAGAGCAGAAATCACAGAAAATCCGGGGATATACCTTCGGTAGTATCCAGATAGTCCCAAAAAAGCTCTAACTTCGGTCTTACTAGTTGGTGTTGGACATTTTTTTATTGATTCCACCTTTAATTCACCGGGAGTTCGTAAACCTTGTCCTACCAAATGTCCGAGGTACTTTACATAGGCCCGAGTGAATTGACATTTTGAAGGCATTATATGTAGCTTTGCACCGCGGATTCTTGATAGAATATCTTCCAGATGTTTCAAATGCTCACCCCAGTTTTGTGAGAAAATAGCCACATCATCTAGATAAGGTACTGCATATTCTTCACGATTTTTTAATAAATTCGCCATAAGACGACTGAAGTAATATGGCGCATTTTTTAAACCAAAAGGTAACCTCAAGGGTCTATAAGTTCCAAAAGAGGTTACAAAAGCAGCCAATCTTTGTACTCGTCGACTCAATGGGATCTGCCAATATCCTTCAGTGAGATCCAAGACAGAAATGTATTTAGCCGCGGACACTTTCTCTATCAATTCTTCTATGTTGGGCAAAGGGAAATACTGCGTTCTAGTAACTTTGTTTAATTTTCTGTAATCAATACAGGGTCTTGCATCCTTTCCTGGAACTTCGACAAGTATTAATGGGGATGTAAAATCTGATTATCCTGGCTCAATAATCCCTAGCTTCAACATCTTTTCTATTTCCGCTTTTAATATTCCCGACTGTCGAGGGGAAAGTCTATAAGGTTTGGCGCAAATAGGTCGGTCAGATTCTAGTTCAATTTCATGTTCGGTCAAATCCGTACAACTAGGTTCTGTGGAAAAGGTTTTTGAAATTTTTTCGATCAATTGGCAAAGTTCAGTTATCTGATTTTCTGACAATACCGTGTTCGACTGAATATCCTGGTAAACTTGAGATAATCCACAATCTTCAAATCCTAATTCTAGTTTGGGAATTTCTTCATCTTCCTTTTCATTTGTATTTTCTTCTAAACATAACAAGTTAATATTTTCTTCTCTCTGGAAGTAAGGCTTTAGCATGTTTATATGATAAACTTGAGTTTTATCCTTGTCTGGAAAATGTATTACATAATTCGTTTCGGAAAGTTGTTTCACAACTTTTCCTGGCCCAATCCAATTAACTGCAAATTTATTCGGCTTGAACGGAACTGTCACTAGAACTAAATCACCGTCTTTAAATTCTCGTTTTTCTGCCTTCCGATCATACCACAGTTTTTGTTTCTCTTTAGCTTCTTGCATGTGTTGAACGGCAAGTTCTTGACACTGCTTCATTCTATTCATCAATTCAAAGACATAAGTTATCACGCTGGTTTCCTCTTCACCTTGTTCTGTTAATTTCTCATAAAATAGCATCATGGGCGTCCTCAAGTTTCGACCATGGACTAGTTCTGCAGGGCTGAAACCAGTACTATTATGTGTAACTGTTCTTAATGCAAACAATGCTTGTGGTAAGATTTTCTCCCAATCTTTTCCAGATTCAAGACAAAGAACTCGGATTATCCTTTTCAGAGTTCTGTGCATCCTTTCTACAGGGTTACTTTGTGGGTGTCGAAACGAACTTCTAACGACTCTAATTCCAAATCGGTTTGTAAATTCTGTGGTGAGTTTACTCACAAAGGACGTTCCTTGGTCTGTTTGTAATTCCTTTGGAAAACAAGACGACTGAAAATTTGGAGTAATGCATCCACGATGGTTGTAGGGCACAAATCAGGAGTGGGAATGGCATCGAGATATTTTGAGGACAAACATATCACTGTTATAATGTATTTGTAACCTGAAGTGCTAACAGGTAAAGGTCCACACGCATCCACGTTCAACTTGGTGAAAATTTCGGGAACAACAGGGACAATCTTCAAGGGAGCTTTCTTCTTATCTCGAGGCTTTCCAACTCGTTGACAATAATCACAAGTTTTGACAAAATTTTCTACGTCAACAAAACAGTTAGGCCAAAAAAATAATTTAAAAAGTGCGTCTTTGGTTTTTCCTGCACCTAAATGTGCCACTCCACCTTCATGGCAAAACGTTTTAAATTGCTTTCGAAACTTTTCAGGGACTACAATTAGCTTTCTTTCCGTTCCATTTTTAACTTTTTTCTTATATAGTAGCATATTTTTTTCCAAGACATATTTATTTTTGGAAGTTCTTTTCTTTGCTTCTTCTGCAAGTTGTTTTAATTCGTCACATTTATGTTGTTCTTTAACGAATTCTTTTGGGGGAAATTTTTAAGAGATCTTGCAGGGAGAGTTCCTTAACCTGAGGCAGAAATTCCTGTCTCTCTTACTTGGTCTTCAATGTCAAGCTCATTTTCATTTAAATTTTCATCAAGCTGTTCAAGGGTTGCACTTTTTTCTTCCTTTTCCAAAAGCTTCGTCTGAACTCTAGTTTGAATAGCATTTATCATATGTACTTTTACATCTTCTTTTGTTTTCATATCTTCGAATAACGTAGCAGTTTTGTTTCCAAGCAGATATCTTCCTTGATCCAAAGAATCTCTCAAAACAGCCGCTTTGGTAATTACGTGTCCCATTTCACATTCTAGCTAGATTTTGGCAAGAGGTAAGCATCGTAAAGTCTCTTCTAAAGGTGTCCTCAGCCAAACTTTCTCCTTTGTATACATATGTGGTTTCACATACATGTTGCATATCAAATCTACTGTAGCACCAGTATCTCTAAGAATTTTCATCTCCACACCATTTACCTTACCAATGCTTGTGTAACGAGCCATTAAATCTTCAATATTATCTGCCACAACATGGGAGATGTATTCTTGTTTCTTCAACTTATCGCATTGAGGTCGAAGATGATTGGTAGATCCACATTCATAGCATCGCACTACTTTTCTTTTGTCAAATTCTTTATCTCTTGGTTTATCTTGAGTTGCTTCAAATTTGGTTTGAAATTCTGTCTTAAAATCTTTCACAGTTTCTTTATTCGTGAATTTATTTTGGTTTCCGTTTCGAAAGTTCGAGAAAGTCCTTTTAGGCATTTCTCTTCTTTTAAAGCTTTCTCTAATGCTTTCATAATCATCGAGTTTTTCAGCTAAATTATAAGGGGAAGTAAATTTCAGCCAATCTTCTAAGTAATGTTCTCTTACTTCAGCAGGCACTCGAAATTTTAGTTGTTCCGTCACAATTAGATCCTTAAGTTGCTGAAAAGTCGTAATCTTTAATTCTGAAATCCATTCAGAGAAATAACTGGATAGTTCTTGTGCGTAATTCTTCCAGGTTTTTTCAGGGGTTTTGTGATATTTATAAAAACATTGTTTCAATTTTTCGCTATTCATTTTATATCTTTTCATAATAAGATTCTTAACAAAATCATGGTTGTTGGCATCATCTGGCTCTTCTCTGGCTAGCTTGTTCGATAATTCCACAGGTAAAACAACAAACAGGTAAGCTACCCAATCTCTCTTTGGAATTTTAGCCATTTCTGCTCTTCTCTCAAAATTTATTAAATACAGTCCCATTTTATCGCGCTTTTCATCATACTTCGGTGTAATCTGTGCTAGTTGAATTCTTGGACCAACTTCAACAATATTTTGGGATCCATTTATTTGGTTATTTTCACCTCTCATCAATTCCAATTTTTTCATTTCTAGCTCATGCTGTTGAGCTTCTCGCGCCATTCGCTCTTGTCTTATTCTTTCTTCTTGTCTTATTCTTTCTTCTTCCATCCGCTTTCTTTCTTCTTCCATAAGCTTTCTTTCTTCTTCCATAAGCTTTCTGTCTTCGATTATTCTATCTAGTATAATTTTTACTTCTTCCTCCTGATACAACGGGCTATTTAAAATTTTATTCTCAAGGTCTACTACTTTGTCTGTAGAATTTGCTTCCAGACTTAATTCCTCACACATTTCTAACAGTTCAGTTTTCCTAGCCTTTGCTAAATAAGCCATGTTTTTTTTTCTAGCTTAAATAAAATTAACGCTAAAAAGTAAGAAATAAAAGGAAATCCTCTAATATACTGCAAAAGTTTTCTAATCAATCTATTTAATTATGAAATAACTATTTAATTCATAAATCTTAAAGTGGAAATTAAAATTATTTTCAAATACACCAATACACTTTACAATAAAATAGATCACTTTCAATAAAATTACTTCAACAATACCATTTAAATTTTTAAAAAATAATAAGCGAAACAATTCGTATAATAATTACACCAGTTCCATAGATATATAAAAATAACTCATATCCTCTTTTTCCTTTAATCAAACAATCCAAAATTATTAAAAAATTAATTTTCATTCAGAATATTTTTCTTAATCAAAAAAAAAAATCAATCAATTCTGAAACTTCATTAATTATTCAATAGGCTATCTGGAATCAACTATGACTCCTTACAATTAAAGTTACTAGAAACAGCTACAACTTAACACATAAATACTTTCATGAAAATAATAATCACAGTAAGAATTCTCCATATCTCATTTATATAAAACAAAATTTTTATATTTAAGAGCATTTGTTCCAAGAAAAAAAGACTATATCAGTACACTTTCAATAGAAATATTTTTTTAAAGTACCATCAGACGAAATGAATAAAATGATGTTCCTCTCCGTTTGGAAGAATAAGTTTTGAAATAATTCAAGCTGCATAAAAGCATTTTTTTCTTTCTTTTTTTAAGTTTCCTGTTTTCTAAAAATACATAAATGAAAACCAACCAATTTTACGTATTTCTTTCTCAACAGACAAAAATTTATTACTTCGGTTTTCCTTTAACAGTTTTAAATCAGAATACACTGAATAAAACAATAGAGCATTTATTCGCAATTCTAATACTTAACAAACACCAATATATATTCTAATATTATAACCAAGTGTTGTATTAGAACTTTACATATAAATCTAGTATAATTACTTCACACAATCTAGTATAAATATTCTGTTATCTAGTATAATTATTCATTCTTATCTAATATAATTATTCACTCATATTTAGTATAATTATTCACACTTATACTTTTATTTCTTTTTTCTCAATATTCTTTTCGCCCTTATTCAACTATATCAAATACAATAATATGGAATAGTAGGGATAAGAATGTGCCTTGAAAAAAAATCCCAAATCCAACATTTAATACAAAAAGTGAATTTAGACTTTCAAATACGTATTTAATTTTCACCCAGATTTTAATACAAAAATTGAGATTAAATTAAAAATACGTAGGCAGTTTTCAGACAGAAAAAGTACTTACCCCTAACAGATTCTTGATTAGGCACATGGTTTTATTTCCGTGCCACCAAACTTCGGTCTGTACTGGAGTCGAAAAGATGACGCGGGACTTTTAGACATCTTCTTTATTTTCTGCTAGGATATCACAACACACAACACAACAATTAAAAATAGGAAGAAAAAAAACGATCAGCACATCTCGACGATTCCGACAGACTGATCTGTCCACCGAGTAGTTGTGGGGTTGACGAGGCGCCTAGCCCCGCCAGGGGCTTATCCTCGAAACTGATAGATGGTGAGTGGCCTTGCTGTGAAGAAGAGACTTGACCCTCTGCGATGAGCACTGGGAATGGAGGAACACTGGATGGAGCAGTAGACTTTAAAACCTCGGTTCTGGAGGGATGGGGTGAGGTGGCGTGTAGCAGGGCTGCATGTGATTGGTTAAGACGGGGTAGGGGTGTGGAGGTATGGGTCTGAGCAGTGGGATAACTATGTTTTTTAGGAGTGATGTGAAAAAAGGTTAAGAGGAATTGCTACTAATTAAAGACAGCTAAGGATGTAAAATAACGTTTAATTAAAGTTAAGCAGAATGTTCCTGGGTCTTCTGAGTTAATTATTTGGGAGGTATTTTGGGATTTTAGCAATAGCATCATTGTCTATGGAATTTAGGTTGTCAAAGAATTTTTTGGCTAGTTTTTGAATAAATATTTTGAGAGGTGGATATTTGAGTGATTTGTACATGTTTGTGTTGGGCATATACCATTTCATGTTACATATGTTTCTTATGAAAACATTCTGTAGCAATTCAATACTTTTAATATTACTTTTAGGTGCATACCCCCACACCGGGCAAGCATATGTAATTACTGGACGCAAATAGGCAGTGTAAATAAGTATTTTATATTCTCTAGGCAATTTGGAGTTTCGAGAGATTAAGGGAAAGAATTTACGAGTTAGGTCTCGAAACTTTTTAATTAGGTAATTAAAGTGGGGTTTCCAAGTTAGTTTTTTGTCTAAAATGACTCCTAAGTACTTACATTCCTTAGACCACGGGATTATCTGATTTCTTAATTTGAGGGGGGGATTTTTTATTAAAATTAAATCTAGCAAAATATATGGCCTCGGTCTTGGTAGCATTAATTTCTATTTTCCATTTAATGAACCAGTCTTCAAGTGATTTGAGGTGGCGGTTTAGTGCAATGGTTGTATAATTCGGATTTTTGTTACGCGCTAATATTGCGGTATCATCAGCGTACATGCAGAGTAATGTATTAAATTGTTTAGGGATATCATTAATGAAAATAGAGAAGAGAACTGGCCCCAGCTTAGATCCTTGCGGGACACCTGCTTGAATGGGTTTAATCTCAGATAAAACATTGCTGAGTTTAATCCTGAAGGATCTATTGCTGAGGTATGATGTAATAATTTTGATTAGGTGTTGGGGAATTTTATATGATATGAGTTTGTGAATAAGGCCCTTGATCCAAACTCTATCGAAAGCTTTCTGGATATCTAAGAATACTGCGGCAGTAGATTGTTTACTTTCTAATCCTTCCTCTATAAATTCAACTACTCTAAGAAGCTGATGGGTTGTTGATAAATTTTTTCTGAAGCCGAATTGCTCGGGCGTAAGAATATTGTAATTATCAAGATAGTTACTAAGCCTGTCCAAAATTATGTGTTCAGCTATTTTGCTTAGCGTAGGGAGTAGAGAAATGGGCCGGTAGCTGTTAGGTAACGTCAGGTCCTTGCCCTATTTTAGAATTGGGATAACAGCTGCGGTTTTCCATTTATTAGGGAAGTATCAGAACTTTAGCATATTCTTAATTATTTGGGTCAGAAAAATAATGAAGTTTTCAGGTAGGTTTTTGATCATTACATTGCTGATACCGTCGATACCAGGGGCTTTTTTAACATCAAGCTTGTGAATATAGTTTTTGATTTCATCTATAGTGGGGGAGGGGGGTGAAAAATCAGTAAATTCTTGAGGGAGTGAATCCAGAAAGCTATCGACCGTATTATCCACAATTTGTTCTGTCTCTGCGTGAGTTATTTCATTCAATTTAAATTGGTTCTCAAGGCTAATAGCCAGGCAGTTTGCTTTATCATTATCATCTACTGCTATGTTACACTGGCCTTTAAGGGGAGGAATTTTTTGTTTCTTAGTTTTATAAGTTTTAACTAATTTCCAGAATGAACCGTCCTCAGTTTTAGCGTCTGCAATTTGGTTGACGATTTCATTGTTTTGTAATTCTCTTCCCAATTTTTCTATGTCCTTATTGAGTCTATTCATGAATCTCTTGAAGACTGGATCTCTAGTTTTTTAAAATTCCTCCTGGCGAAATTACGATCGCGGATAAGGGATCTAAGTTTGGGGTCTATGTGCTTCTGCAAGTTTAAGACTGGAGTTTCTGCTAGTTTTTTGGCTTTATTGACCTACTCTTCGAAGTGAATGACTAGTTTTTCAAGTTCAGTGGAGTTTGAGATTACGTCGAATTTCGGGGTCTCTGATTGGTCGAGCGTGAGTTTGAAATTTTTCCAGCTGGTACTATAAGTAGAGGAGGATTTTGGAAGAGAGTAGTTGAGGAAGAAATTTAGAAGAACTGGGTTATGGTCCGAGCTAAGCTCCGGTACCGAGAAAATCTCATATGGGTATTGAAACTCTCTGACTATTGTTAGATCGAGTGTGATTGCTGAGTTGATTCCAAATCTAGTAGGGGTGGGGGGAGCAATAATATCAATACCGGCCTGATCGGCGAAGTGGCGTAGAGATTTACCTTTAGGACAATTTTTCTTACACCCCCAGCTGACGTGGTGTGCATTGAAGTCACCGCAAAAAATTGGGTTAGGCCCTAGCTTCATTAAAATTTCTAAGTCTAAGATAAAATTAAAATTATCAGCACTGGGAGAAATATAGGTGGAGATAAGAGTTAATGGTTCATTATTGTTTAAGTTAAGCTGCACCACTGTCGCTTCTACACTTTGTAGTAATGGGGGGGTGACCTCTTTGTGAGGTAGTCCGTTTTTAATTTTAATCCACCACCTGCCTGATTAAATCTGTAATTATAATAAGAGTAGTAGTTCGCCAGGAAGATTTTTCTATGTGGTCTAAGGTGGGTCTCTTGCAATAAAATTACTTCGGGGTTATACTTATTTACAAAGTTACGGAAGTCATGAATTTTATTGTTAATGCCATTTGCATTCCAGTAAATTACGCGAAGACTATTACGTTTGAATTTTAGCCAACATTAGATAAATCCTGTTCACCAAAGGCTGCTAATAGGATTATAGCTTTTTCTATGGGGGAGGATGCATATTTCATTTGTCTTAGTGTTTTGAGTAGGTTAGGTATTTCTGTCAGGAGTTGCTGTATCTCCCTCATAGCTTCCGCGACAGACTGAAGGTCTGTGGGTGAAGTATTAGCGTTTTGTTTACTGTTCATCAGACGCTCATGTGGCGCCATCTCTTGGCTAACTAGGTGCGCACGTGGTGCCATCTCTTGTCGGGAGGTGTTGTTTAGAAGACTGGCGTAAGTGACATTTTCTCTGACTGTAGATTGATTTTTAGAGAAGTAGTTTTGTCTATTTGCTATCGCGTTGGGAGGTTTGGGAAAAGCTTTGCATCCGCGGTAGGAAGCGATATGCCCGGTTTCTTTACAATTAATACATATTGGGACCTGTATGGGTTCTGTTGTAGGGCAATCGCGAGTTTCATGTTGTTGACCACACTTAAGACATCTGGGTCTCATGTTGCAATTTTTTGCGGAATGATGAAAGAGGTTGCATCGATAGCATTGTGAGACAACACCTCTGCCTCTATATTGTTCTATTGTGACGCTCAGGTAGTTGATATGTTTAATCTCGAAGACTTTGTCTGCTTCATCTCCTCTAGTTAACTCGACAAGGTATAATGGGAGAAGACTTTTAGTACGATTTTGAGTCATCTGACTGACTTTAACAATCGGTAAATTGTATTTAACCAATGCTGCTTGTACCCTATCGGGGCGGAAATCATAAGGTAGTCCCCTAATTACGACTTTAAGAGGTCTCTGATTTCTGGGTGTAATTAGGTAAAAGTCGTAGCCTCTCTCACTGCATCTTTTTTGTAAAGCCTGATGTTGCTCTATGTCCTTTGGGAAAATTTTAACAAAGTTTTTATTTAGTTTGTTAGTAGTTGGACCGCATGTTTTATTTAAATCATGCAACATTTCTTCAACTTGTTCAGTGTAACTGAGCATAATTGGTGGGATTTTATTTATTGGCTCGTTAACTGGTTCGGGGGTGGTTTCCGTTTCATCAATATTTAATGCACTGAATCTGTTTTGTAATTGTAAGTTATTATTAGCAATTTGGGGGGGGGGACGGGTTCTCATTTTCCTCTTGGGGGAGACCGTTTGAAATTGATTTTCATTAGCATTAGAGTTAGTAGGGAAGAGAGACTCTTTGCAGCCCTGACAATATTCAATAGAGTTACCCCTGCAGTCTTCTAAATCTTTGGCCAACTGGCTTCTCCTTGCCTCAGCAGCATTGTAGTCGTTCTGGTCAAAGGGGATGTGTTTTCTAACACTCATCAAAAAGATGACTTGCGCATCAAGTTTTCCTCTCAATATATCAGCATTGAGTTGCAAGTTGAATTTAGCGACGCATTTTTGGCATGGCGTAATGATCGATAATGTCTGAGTATCTGTCGCCTCATTGTCTACTGACATCTCATTTCTAATTTCATTTAATTCCCCACATCTCCTTTCCGCAAACTCAGTAGCCCCTTCCATCACTGGCCCTGAAAAGGGCGAGTCGGAACTACAGGTAGCTCCACTAACTATAGAATTCAGAGTGATGTTTGTGTAAGCGAGCTGGAAAGCATACGACCTCCCAGTCCAAAAACCCAAGCACGAATGACTCGAATCACTCGAATACTCGAATGACAGACTGATCTGTCCACCGACTCTGTTCTCTCTTTTAAACTTGTTTTTCGCCTCCCCCAGTTACTACGCCGCCTGGCGGTCACAGGCAACCCGATCCGTCTGGGTTTTCCAGTCTTTCTCGGTTCCCAGGCAATATGATCCTTCGAGTCATTACAGTTTTCCTTGGTTCCCAGGCAATACGAGCCTTCACGTTTTTACAGCCTTCCTTGATTCCCAGGAATGCGACCCATTACGTCTTTACAGTATTGGGAATAATTACTCTTTTGATTTGTTTAGAATACATCTCTGTTCTAAATGTTAAATTTGTTATTAGTACGCCAGTATTTGACAGATTTCATGATTAATACATGTGTTTAAAAGTATTGGAATCAAATTTTTGTTTTGTTTTATGAAATATACAGTTTTTTTATGCTAAATTTATCTTGAATACGCCAGTGTTCAACAAATTGTGATAATAATCTTGAATTATGATTATTGGAATTAGTTTCGGTTCTGTGTAATGTATATTTAGAATTTAGCAAATAATTACTACGACAGTATTAATTGGAATATTATTGTTGAAATGTAATGTGCTCCGAAAACTATTTTAAGATAATTCTGAATGTATAAGTAATACTGTGAGATTGTATGATATATGCGACCTTGAATAATTTTTTCCCCTTGTCTCGATTGATGATCACATTTCCTGTGTGAGTAACGAAAAAGTATTAATCTATAAATCAATTAGAGTAACTGTTGAGTAGACTTTATAATTTATTGTGGGTTTTTTTTTGTATTATTATTTTGAATCGTAAAGCAAACGATAGTTAATGTGATTTTTTTCTTCTGAATTTGCTTTGAAGAAGTAATAATTTTTTTTTCTTACATGATTGAGAGTCTGATTTTGTTGTTGTGATACATAAAATGTTATTTTTGAAATATTCTTTTATACTAAATAGTGTATAAATTTAGATCATTCCATAATTCTTTTTAGATTATCATATTTTAATACATTTTATTGGTGATATCAATTATGATATAGTACATGCATATGCGTTATAATAAAACGATAGTTGATTTTGTATTTAGGTACCTAAGAACACATTATAACTTTATATGACATAAATGTGATGCTTTAATTTAGTTACATACTGTAAGGAATAATTTTGAATTTTTTAAAGGAAAAAAAAGAAGATATAATTGAATAAGTATAAGAAGTGAAACAAATTTTTATTTTAACTTTTAGTATATCTTTTTATTAATTGAGTGAATAAGTAAACTAAGCAGTCAAAATGGCTTATTTAGGTAGGGCACGAAAGGAGGACCTTAAGTTACTAGCCGAGGAGCTGAATCTTAATGTAACGGATAGTATGAAAATGATAGATACTATGTGTAAACTAATTACCAGATTATGATGAGAACTTTACCAAAAATCAACTCACAGTTATTGTAGAAGATAGAAAGTTTCGTGAACGACAAGAATTTAAAAGAGAGAAAGAAAGGTTTGACCGCGAGAATGAAAGGCTTGATCGCGAGAAAGCTTGCGAATTTCAGTTAGAAAAATTACAATTAGAGAATGAAAGGCTCAAGGTATTACCTAATACGCCTGAAGCTAAGGGTAGCATCTACGAGTTAACAAACCCAAATTTGAAATGAAAGATGGGGACATAGTTTTGTTTTTAATCTTGTTTGAATGACAGGCAAAACGAGCTAATATCGATAAAAGACACTGGATGTCGGCTCTGTTGGCTCTTATGCCAAGTGAAATTAATCAATTAATGGCTCGTGAAACTGATGAAAAATTTGACGATTACGATTACGTTAAAGATCTAATGCTGAGGCGTTTCAAACTTAGTGCTGAGAATTTTAGGCAAAAGTTTGTTAAACACCAGCGGAATCCAGCTCAGTCATGGCGGGATTTTATTTTTGAATTCACCAGCTATTTCGAAGAATGGCTAGGAGGACTTGGTGTAAATGATTTTGAAGGGTTGAAAAACCTCATGATTACCGATCAGTTAAAACGACGCGTCCCTGGTGTCATAAGAGAGCACTTTGTTGATGACTGCGTCAAATCAATAGTCCCAGGTGAATTAGCTGATAAATTAGATGAATACGAAAGCGTGTGGGCTTATGTAAGGGGAGCTCACTCGAATGATGCAAGGCACAGACCAATCATTAACAAGTTGTTCCCAGATGGTAAGGACGCCTATATCAAACCAAAAGATGAACCTTCCTTTAGGAAAGCTAAGATGCCGATGACGTCGAATACGGGAGCAAACAGAGACTTTAAGCCTAAATGTTTTGTTTGTGGAACTTCAGGACATTTGGCTTGGGAATGCCCGAAAAATACGAGAAAAACGTCACCTCGAAATGCCAGAAGTAATGCAATTATCACAAAGGGAACTGAACTAAAACCTGCCAAAGAAGTGGTAACTGCTAAGATATCAATTCCAGTTTCCACTCCTATCAAAGCGAGGGATGGAATTGACGAACTTCAGTTTGTTGATATAAAATATGGACAAACATCCATAAAAGCTGTAATCGACACAGGGGCACAAATATCAGTTATACGTGAAGATTTAAGGAATAAAGATTGTGGTGAAGATGAAGGTACTATTCAAATCATTTCGGCATTTGGTGAAAGGGAAATAGCTGCTCTCAAGCTATTTAACTTAAAAATAAATGATGGAAAACATAGCTCCGTTCCAATTATGTGTGCCGTATCTAAGAAACTTGTCAACGACATGTTGATTAGTGCCACAGCTGACGAGATACTTTTGGAAAATGTTCAATTATCTGATTTAGAGATTCAGAGAAATTCCGAAAACATAGAAGATAAAGGTATACGATTAGAGAGTGAGAAAATGCTATCTACTATAACAATGGTGCAGGAGAATGAGATATCGAAAAAAAATTGGCAAAATCATCTTTCGTTGAACTTCAAAGAATTGACGAGTCACTAAAACCAGTTTGGGATCAGGCTAGGAATAGACAAAATGCGTACGAAATTGATGATGGAGTTTTAATACACACCGAATCAATCTGCGGTGAAAATGTCAAACAGGTAGTTCTTCCCACCTGTAAAAGAGAAGAAGTCGTGAAAGTTGCCCACGAAATTCCGTTGGCTGGACATTTAGGCGAGAATAAAACCAAGCAAAGGATCAAATATTCCTTCTTCTGGCCTAGTCTCAAACAAGATGTAAGGTTGTTTTCTCAAAGCTGCAAAATCTGTCAGCTTAGAAGAGGACTCACTTACAGGAATAGGATCCCCATAACACCTATAGTTCGACCTGAAAACCCATTTGAAGTATGGAGCGTCGACTGCATTGGCCCTTTGGAGCCACCTTCTCGCAGAGGTCATAAGTATATTATATGTGCAGTCGATATTTGCACGCGGTGTGCTGAGGCTATACCAGTTAGGAATATCACAGCAAAAACAACATGTGATGTTTTAATGAGGATATTCACCCAAACTGGGTTTCCAAAAATTATTTGCACAGATCAGGGAACAAATTTCACTGCTGAATTAACTGAAGCCTTCAGAGACATTTTGGGAATAGCTCCGAGGTTCTCTACCCCAGGTCATCCGGAGAGCATGGGAGCTGTAGAACGTTGGAACCGGACTCTAAAGGAAATGCTGAATAAAAACATTCAAGAAAATGGTAATTATTCGGATTCTCACCTTCCTTACCTCATGTTTGCATACAGAGAAGTGCCACATAGCACAACGGGCGTCTCACCATACCAACTTGTATATGGTCGACTACCAAACGGCCCTTTGAAACTAATGAAAGAGGTTTGGACGGGCGACAAAGAAATTCCCTCTGGTAGTGATGATGATGATGATTTCGTGTCCGCTTTTTACCGCGGAAAAAGGGGTGCAGTAGCTTCTGAGGGTATGAACCCCTGAGCACCCGAGGACAGAAGTCTGACTTCTAGCTCATATGAAGATGAAACACACACACACATACGCTTGCACAGCCCCTTTTTACAGGGGGGCACATTCACTCATCTCACAGATAGCACACAAAGGAACAACCATGCCCGAACCGGGACTTGAGCCCGGGACCTCCAGAACACGAGGCAGACGCGCTACCTCTGTGCCAGCAAGCCGGCCCCTCTGGTAGTTCAAGGTCCATTGAATATTTGAGAAAATTCTGAGATGGCAAGAGAAAATTCTGAGAAAGTACACGCCGAATATGCAAGTAGATGCAATCTTAGATCAAGAGTAAAGCGTTTGGTAGTTGGTGACCAAGTTGTGGTACTTGTCCCATCATCTTCTTACAAGCTCCTTAAAAAATAGATGGATCCCGCATATATCATTGAATTACTGAGACCACATACAGCGAGAGTAAAAATGGAAGATGGAAGTGTACGAGAGATCCACTTTAATAAACTGCGACCTTATGTAGCAAGAGTTGAGCAAATCGGCCTGCTTTTTGACCAAGATAATGAATTCGGTGATCTCCACTATTCGCCTATGGAAACCATAGAATTCAACGTTAAGGGCATCGGTGAACATGTAATGAACATCTCTGATGACTTGAGAATTTCTCAAAAACATGAACTTTTTTTATCTCCTCTCCAAATTTTCAGACGTGTTTAGTTCTGTTCCATGGCTTGCTGAAGTAAGAGGGCATTCAGTGAATTTAATGCCAGACTTTATTCCAAAAAAAACTAAAACCTTATCGCATACCAGTGACACTTCAAGAAGAAGTAGATAAACAAATTAAAGAGTTACTTCAATTAGGGCTGATTGAGCCTAGTGAAAGTGAATGGGCTCACCCTATCGTGTGTGTCACAAAAAAGACGGAAGCTTAAGGCTTTGTGTTGATTATAGACTTTTAAATAGCGTCACAATAGCTGATGCATATCCAATGCAGAATGCAAGAGACCTTCTTTTTGTAATTGGCCAAGCCAGCTTCATAAGTGTATTGGACCTGACGAAAGGTTATTGGCAGATCCCCATGAAGGAGGAGGCCAAGGCTTTGACTACATTTGTGACTCACTCAGGGCATTACCAATGGAGGGTCGTGCCTTTTGGTATGAAAAATGCTGGGAGTACCTTCCAGAAGTCCATGGACAATGCTCTTTTCGCACATCGGAAGTAGCCGTTCGTACATCGACGATGTTGCTATCTATTTGACAACCTGGGAAGAACACCTCGATCATATCTCCAAGGTGTTCAAGTCCTTGAAAGAAGTAGGTCTAAAAGTGAACCTCAAAAAGTGTGCTTTTGGCAGAAAATCCGTCAAGTTCTTGGGCCACATTGTTGGTTCTGGTAAAGATTCTCCTGATCCTGAAAAGGTAGAAACGATTCGAAGGCTGAGTCGACCTACTGCCAAAAGTGAGGTTAGAAGTTTCTTGGGCCTCACGAGTTATTATCGTAATTACATCCCAAATTTCTCACAGTTAGTATTGCCCTTAACTAACTTGGCTAAAAAGAACATTCCAAATGACGTTCCTTGGGAATCGTCAGCTGAAGATTCTTTCGTTAAACTCAAGGAGGAATTGATCAATATGCCTTTCCTTTATACGCCAGATCTAACTCGTCCTTTCCTACTATTCACAGATGCTACCGCTACTGCCATTGGCGCTTGTTTGGCCCAGCATAAAACTAACTTTAGAAAATTAAGCTAACTTCGACCCAAATGAAGTGGTCAACAATCGAGCGCGAAGCATTTTCTGTTCTGGAATCGCTCCGAAAATTCGACACTTGGATTTTTGGATCCCAAATCCAGGTCATTTCGGATCACAACCCCTTTACATATCTTACCAATAGTGCTCCTCACAGTGCCAAATTGACTAGATGGGCATTGGCCTTACAAAGGTATAATGTCAAAGTTTCTTATAGAAGGGGTAGTGCTCATGGCAATGCAGATGCACTTTCTAGACTTAAAATTTCTGAGTAAAATTGTGCTTTAATCGTTATTATATGTATGCACTACAGTGGGTGGAAGAATTTGAGATTAAAAAATGTAACATGTAAAGTGTTCCTTATTATTTTTATTCTCTTTCTTGATTTCTTTAATGAAATTTCTTTTTCTGTTATTTAGTATTATTTTGTATGTATATATATTATGTGTCTTCGAGGAGTTATATTATCTGGGGCTCTTAGCAAAACTAAATTTTAATTATAATTTCTCTCTGAAATGCATCCATGTATTTCTTTTTGTTTTTTTAAGTCTATTTTCAGGCGCATCGTGTTCAGACGGATGCTCTTCTATTAGGGGGAGGAGTAAGGTTCATCTATTTCCCCGCCTACAGATAATCCCTTAGGGAATTGACAAAGGGAAGTTCGTGAGGTGCGCAAAGCTAGCTGCGCAGTAGAAGAGATTCCAGTTAGCCTTTAAGTGTTGTGTGTGTTGGTTCGTGTCGCGTCTTTAATATTAATAATGTTTAAAGTTTTGTAAATAAATAATTTCGGCCATGATTATTGCCATTTCATTTCGTGCCCAGTGTGAAAACTTGACTCTATCTATTACATAAATAAGGTTTAAGTGAAATTTTAATTATCATTCTATACGATCTCAAAAAATATTCCGTTCATAATTTGCCATTGGAACAGTTATGTTAGGGGAAAATAAATAAAAGTGAAAACTTCAGTTCATTCATCGTTGCAATAAATTATTCTGTGCAAAATGCGTGAAAATATGTCTATAATACTTAACATCTGATAATTAATTTTATGTTTTATTACGATTGCTTAATTTTTTGCTGAAATATTCTGTTATGCATTTGCTATAAATTACTTATGTAGAATTTAAGAGAATTCTTCATTTTGTAAACACTAATTTATGCTAAATTAATGTTAAATATCGTTAACTTATACTAAACAGAAAAATATGTAATTCTTTCCTATATTTTTTGGCATATATAATTGAATAACCAAATGAAAAAATATACATTTTTTTATTTTTTACTACTTATTAATTAATTAAATTACTAATATTTAAATATTAATTATTAATATATTGATGAAAATATATTAATAATATAAAAATAACTTGTCCATGACGAAAGACCTATGAATTAATTAAAACTTAGGATAATCAATTATCGAGAACTGCAAAAATTCAAATAATCAGCAGATAATCATGAGATCAAAACATGCGTTTCTTTCACTTTTTCTTTAATAAAGAGAGTAAACTCACTCAATCAGAGAAGATCAAATTCACTTACAAATTTCTGATTTATGTATAAATCTAAGAATATACTAAAACTTTGAAACTCTCAAATGAAGAAATTGAAGAATAAATGTGTAATCGTAAAAACAGAAGGTGACTTTCTTTAGTTAATCTTTTTAAATGATAATACTAAATTTTTTATTAAAATTCTTTTTTTTTTGTATTAGGATATTATTGTAGGGGTGTGTGTTCACAACTTACACGTACAACTAAGTTGTCATATTATTGTTGTTGGACTAAGTTTCTGTATAAGTATTGCAATACTTCGTTCGTTATGAATTAAATAAATTACATATTTTTGTCTTTAGTTACTAGTAAAGAAGTTATTCAAAAGAATGGTTGCCATACTATGTGACAGGAAAATACCACTCTCCACAAACTGATTAGAGATTCGATTGTCAACTCGAAAAAGAAAAGAATTATGCGCTGCTGGAAGGGGCTCAGTAGCACAGCATCTTTAGAATGAATCTGAAAAAGATCACTCAAATTTGGCGGGGAGGTCGGAAATGTATAGCAAAAAATAAGCACATAAAGTTTGATCTCAAACGTCATCTGAGAAGTACTTAAAAATTTTTTTAAATCTAAAATCATCCACGTCTCCGTTTTCATTGCATGCTTACCATCCATACCCAAACCTTCCATAAGCAAACTCTCAGCGCTTTGCAGCTGCAGCTGACATTTAATGTATTATTATGAATTAAACTTGTACAGAAACTTAGTCCAACAACAATAATATGACAACTTAGTTGAACGTAAGTTGTGAACACACACCCCTACAAGTGCCTTATGTGTAATGTTTGCGATCATACTTCCAATTTGAAATCGGGTTTTTAATTATTCTCTATCTTCTTCAATCTAAAACGATTTAGTTCCCCTTTCTACTCATATATCACCTTGTACCTATATATATCATAATATCATTAGAAGGTACCTCTCTTATGGGAATAAAAAGTGGCGTACTCTAATTCTCACTTTTTTGGTTTTCCTATGTCAAATGGAGGTCAGGTTACCTCCGTTTCGGCAATGGTACATACCTCCTGAAGTGGAGTTCTGCCATAATCGACGACGACTCTTAGCAACCCGTATTAGGGTTGAAGAAAACTATTATAATTTAATTTACACCAGAACCTTGAAAGGTCTGAGGTCACTTTCATGCTGTAAGGGAAAATTTATACTCAACATACCTGGAGACACCCTGGTGTACTCTTCCTCATAGTCTGGGACTTCAATCTTTGAGCTCACAGGAACTGAAGGAACGCTTCCTCTTAATCTCACCTGCACCCTCATGTAGTTGAAGACGTCCGGGCCAAGAAAGGATTCTTCGATGTACACGTGATGTCCAGTTTGGGGGAAATCGACTTCGACCGTTCGGTTGAATGCTCCTCCTGCGGATAATTTAGTCAGTCTGGTTATTGAAAGATTGTATTTGCTGCCACAAAATTACATACCAACTTTGATATATTTAAGTCACTGCGCTTACATGTTTCTGGAATTATAAACCGGCAGATGGTGAATCACTCGCTGGATTTGGCTGAAAATATGTTAGGTGTTTTCCGGATATTAGATCTTTGTCTCGAATTTTATCTATTCAATTCTCTTCGCTTTGTAATTAGCTTGTTAACTGTATTGGGACGGATAGATTTTGAATACAATTTGGTGCTAAAGACTGTATTCCAAATTTTAAGCAAAAATTAAAATGCGCAAATTAATTTTATGATTTCAACTGGTACAAAATATCTGTTGTTAAAGTTTCTATCAGCTAAAGCTGCAGAATTTTGCATAAAATCATGTGCACGATGACTCAGGAATGTCCAATATTCCTAATATTGAGGGATTAGTTATAATAGCCTTTAAATCACTTGCAAATGCGTCGGCTGTTGCAATTGCAACTTCTTCCAGAATTGCTGACTCTGTTACTCTCTTCCCAGTGTAACATGGATGCGCGAATTTAATCAAACTTGCCCATCATGTCTTCGACTGCATTTACGAACCTCAAGTTTATCCTTCTTCTAGAAGCTCGTTTGCTTCCGAAGCATGGTTCGGAATCTCTTAAGAGTCTTATGAGCACTAAGCGTTCTTTCTTGATCAGGGGCATGGTAACTATGGACGAATGTTCCCTTCGAATCCTGTATGTCACTTTTGTAGCAATATTAAATGAGGCATTGCATATTGTTTCTAACAATACAACGGTAATAATCGGCAACATTTCAAGCCATTTTTTTCTGGCAGAAACCACAGCCCATAGTCTAAGTAACAATTTGTCTCATTTGACTTTAAACTTAAAAAAAAATAAACACATTTTAACTATTGTTTGCCAACCAATTCAAAGCCCCTCCTAGCTTTTGCGCATGATTACGGATGGGTTGAATTCGACAAAATATAGATGGGAAGAAGGATGAAAATAAAAAGGTTTTACATCAAAAATAAATTTCGGAAAAGCGCGCATCCTTCCGCATCTCACCCTTTAATGAGATAGAATCATCGAAAAGGGATTGTCTCAGGATACTCAAACGAATGCTCATCCCTACTGCCTGTTGAAACTTTATTTCCACCCCTCGAGGTCCAAGGTTTTCCGCCCGAGGGCGCTGTGTCCCCCTCTGGGTTAGTTGATATTGTTAGTCTGTTTCTGTACGTGGTGATGTCTGGTTGTGTGTTTTCGTCCTTCCTGTGTAAATGTGCTAGCTGTGTTTAAAATAAAATTCGAAAATCCAGTAGTTGCCTCCTGATCCTTTCTGACAGGTAAGAGCTTTGATTTATCCGTTTTTTCTAATTGAAAGAAATGACAAATTCGACTTGAAGTCTAATCATTTTTGGTGTCGAAACCCGGGAAACGCCCAATTCGGCCAGAGGTACCTTCAGATGCGAAACTGAAATCATATGCGAATTAGTTAAAATGGATCTGGAATCTTTAAAAAAAAGTTAGAACCCCTGTCAGAAAGGCTGCAACAGAATATTTTAAACAGCTAGAACAGGAAATTTACAAAACGGATGAAAAATCTTTAGACGTGATCGAAGAACTGTTAGCGAAACTATTAGATAAAGATGATCAGCTAAAGAAACTTGACTTAGATATTTTGAATTTGTGAAAAACGCAAGATCTGACTAACGAAGTGGAATGGCAGCAAGAATACAGAGATCAAATGATAACGTGGAAAATGCGAGCTGAGAAAATTTTGCGAAAAAATGAAAGCGAAATTGCTAATGATAAAATTACTAACAGCAATTCTCAACAATGTTCAATCAAACTTCCGAGATTACAAGTACCTCAATTTGATGGAGATATGCTAAAATTTAATGACTTTTATTCTCAATTCGAAACTGCCATACATAAAAATTTAAGTCTTAGCGATGTTGAAAAATTTAACTATTTAAAATTGTATTTAATTAACGATACTGAAATTGCTGTGCGGGGCTTGGCTTTAAAAGCAGAAAATTATTATGCCGCCATAAATATTCTAAAAGAAAGATTCGGTAGAACTGAGATGATTATTGATGCGCATATGTCACAACTTTTAAATTCAAATCCTGTACGTAAAGCAAATGATGTTAAGTCGCTACGCAGATTATAATCTGTATGTGAAACGCACATGCGTGGTTTAGAAAATAATGGCGTTAATCCAAACAGTTATAGTTCTTTACTACATCCCATATTGTTAAAATCTATCCCTAGGGAATTATCCTTGGAATTTTCCCGTAAAATGTATTCTAAAAGAGAAAGTACTATTTCGGATTTATTAGAATTCTTAAAAATCGAAATTCAATGTCGAGAGCGAAACGAACATTTAATCAAAGAATTTGGCACAGATGCACGCACAGAATCTAGAGTTAACACTTATGAAAGGCCAAGCCATAAATACGGAAAATTCAATAAGAATAAATTTGAATTATTTAACCGAAATAACCAAACAAGCGAGAATACTCTGCATGCATCCGCCTTTGTAATCGACGTGAAAAAATGTTTATTTTGTAAAAATCCTAAACCCAATCATGATTCTTCATCTTGCCCTTTGCCGGTTGTGGAAAGAAAGGCTCATTTAAGAAGAAACGGGTTCTGTTTCCTGTGCCTCACGAAAGCAGGACATATTTACAAAAATTGCCCTTCGAAACGGACATGTGGTAAATGTCAACGTAGACATTCTGAGCTGATTTGCAACGCGACAACATCCCCTGAACCCGATAGGGGTGTAAGACCGGATGTAGAGAGGGACGAAATTGTAACTTGTTCGAACATAAATATCAGTGAGGGTGAAATACTTTTAGAAACCTGTTCGACCTTACTGAAGTGGGGAGAAAGGAGAAAAATGGTAAATATTCTGCTAGATAACGCTTCTCAGCGATGCTTTTCGAAAAAGGAAATAGCTGACGCGTTGAAATTACCTATAATGAGAAGAGAAAAACTGTTAGTTTATATATTTGGTTCGAGAGACCCGATAGAAAAAACGTACGAAGTAGTGAAGTTTACACTTTGCAATTCTCGTGACCCTGAAAAAAGTATTGAAATCGAAGCCTTGCTTTGCGATGTCATTTCTAGTTCTCCTTTTAAAGTATCGTCTAATAAACTAGAAAAGATGCTTAGTAAGAAAAATATAAAGCTTTCAAATGCTTGCGAGTCTTTCGGAAATGAATTTTCTCTATTAATTGGAGCGCAATATTTTTGGGAAATACATTCAGGCAAAAGGGAAAATTTAAGTAAAACTTTATTTGTAATTGATACAATTTTTGGTAAAGTTGTCCAAGGTCGAATCTCACCAGCAGATTTAAACTGCGACAAGAACGTTTCTGTTTTGAAAACAGAATGCTGCTCAGCGTTAAATGAGAATTTAAAATTATTTTGGGATTTAGATTCGATGGGAATAATAAATAGGGAAAATATCTCCGATTGCGATAAGGATTCAATTACGTGCTTTGAAAACAACTTAAAATTCAAAAATGGGAGATTAGAAACTAAGCTCTTTTGGGATAAAAATCCTGACAAATTACATAATAACTTGAAGATAGCTAAACGCAGATTTGGAACTTTATGTGTGAGAATGAAGGGAAATAACTGACTTTTGAATGAATATAAGAATATTATTGCAGATCAATTAAATCTGAATATTGTTGAGGAATGCTGTTCGAAAAACCGAG
The DNA here is from genome assembly GCA_026289955.1 of Argiope argentata. NCBI lineage: Eukaryota > Metazoa > Arthropoda > Arachnida > Araneae > Araneidae > Argiope > Argiope argentata. Next base: position 997,082 of record JAOUZG010051635.1, on the reverse strand, counting down.
ATAACACATATTATATGCCTCATTCTGCAGTTGTAAGAATCGACAAGGAAACGACGAAAGTTAGAATGGTTTCTGACGCTTCTTCGAAAGATAAAGGTTGTAAATCTTTAAATGACTGTCTCACTCCTGGTCCGTCATTGAATCCTAGAATCCTTGATGTGTTATTGAGATTTCGTGAATTTGAGCATGCATTTTGTAGTGATATACAAGGAGCATTTTCAACAATTGGAATAGCTAAGGAGGATAGAGATTATTTGAGATTTTTCTGGTTTCCAGATGACCAAGATTCGAAGTCACATAAAACTCTCAGAATGACACGAGTACCATTCGGTGTAACATCTAGTCCATTTGTGCTCGCTGCAACCATTAAATATCATATTCGAAAATATAAACAAGAACAATGCAAAGCTTATGAAATGCTTAATTCATCACTTTACGTAGATGATTTGTTTTACGGAGCTAATACAGTAAATGAAGCTTTAGACCTCTCCATTACTGCCATAGAAATTCTTAAAGACGCGAACATGAATTTAAGAAAATTTAAAACTAATTCCGAAGAATTGAGAAAATTGTGGTGCGAAAGAGGTATGGAAGATATTGAAGAGTCCAGCATGCGTCCTTTAAAGGTTTTAGGAATCATATGGAACATAAACGACGACACGTTTAAATTAGACGTGCAACCTATTCTCAAGATCATCGACAATTTGAAGAGCACGAAGCGCAGCGTTCTTTAGACGGCTGCAAAGATCTATGACCCAGTGGGATTTGTTTCTCCATTTATTATAATCATTAAATGCCTATTGCAAGAAATATGGGAATATGGTTTGAGATGGGATGATGAACTCCCAACTGAATTAAAGAAAAAATGGGAAAACTGGTGCTCGCAAATTTATTCTTTGATGGATTTGACATTCGAAAGGAAATATTTCTCCTCTCCTTTGAGTCAAGCGAAGGAATTATAACTACACAACTTTTCAGATGCTAGCCCTAGAGCATTTGGGTCAGTGAGTTATTTTCGCTATGAAACAACCGATGGATGTGTATCTACAAGTTTTATTACAGCCAAATCGCGCGTAGCACCACTTAAAAAATTAACCCTCCCTAGATTGGAATTAATGGGAGCTGTGATTGCTGCTAGAATTCTGAGATATTTAAAAGAAAATTTTAAATATCCCATATCTAGGGTATTTTTGTGGAGTGATTCGTTAATCTCTCTCCATTGGATCAAAGGAGCAGCTTCTAAATGGAAACCCTTTGTTTCCAACCGTGTGATGAAAATCCAGTCCAACACCGATCCTGCAGATTGGCATCACTGCAGTGGGAAAGAAAATCCTGCTGATTTCATCTCTCGAGGAGCGAGTGCAGAGAAGTTTATGAAAAGTGAGATTTGGACTCACGGTCCAAAGTGGCTTCGTCAGGGAAAAGAAATTTGGCCGAAAGGTTCTGGTTTCAACAATTTCTCTATTGAATCATGCGAGAGAGAAATGAAGCAAAACGAAATATTGACATTTGTGTGTGAAGCTCATGCGAAATCTGTGCCTTTACTTGATATCAACAAATACAGCTGTTTGAATAAGTTACTTAGAGTTACAAGTTGGGTACTTCGCTTCATTCACAATGTTAGAAATAATATTAGAAGATATGACGAAATAAGTGCAGAAGAACTTGATGGTGCCGAAAAATACTGGATAAAATCAGTACAAGAAGAAGTTTTTGTCGAAGAAATTGCTTATTTAGAGCAAGGAAAATCAGTGATGAAAAATTCCAGAATTTTGGAATTAAATCCTTTTTTTTTATTCTGATGGGATAATTCACGCTGGTGGGAGACCAGCGTGAATTATCCCATCACGCCCATTGTTATGCCTGCAAAGCATCGTTTTGTGAGTTTTTAAACTCGCATAAAAAGGTGTTCCACGGAAGGATTTCTGAAACTCTGACTGAAATCCGCGATAAATACTGGGTAGTTAGAGGAAGACAAACGACAAAGAATCTTTTAAAAAGATGTGTGTTGTGTAAAAGATTCAATTCTTCTCCTGGTCTCCAAGTTACTGCACCTTTGCTAGCTACGCGAATGGAACAGTCACCTCCCTTTTCTATAGTGGGAGTTGATTTTGGTGGACCCCACTACGGTAAGAACTGTGACAACAAACTCTACATCGTTTTGTTTACGTGCGGTGTAACCCGATCTGTCCACTTAGAACTTGTTGACAATCTGACAACTGAAACTTTTCTTTTAGCACTTAGACGGTTTATCGCTCGTCGTGGACTGTGTTCTGAGATTTGGTCTGATAATGCTCAAACTTTCAAAAGAACTGAACTAGTGCTAAAACATTTGTGGAGCGTTATAAGTCATCCAAAGGTGAAAGACTTTTCTGCCTCCCACAAAATCCAATGACGCTTTATTGTCGAGAATGCTGCATGGTGGGGTGGCTTCTACGAAAGACTCATTAGATCGGTGAAACTGGCCCTTCGGAAAACTTTAGGTCGAACCACTTTGTCTCGAGAAGAATTAGAGACTTTAATTATTGAAATTGAAGGTGTTCTTAATTCTCGTCCTTTAACTTATGTGTTTTCAGATTTTCAAGAACCTGCACCTCTTACTCCAGCTCATTTGCTGTTAGGAAGAAGAGTCAATAGTTTACCTCCTGACAGACTTACTATTGATACTAATTTAAGTAATAAGAAAATTTTAATTAAAAGGTTTAATTATCGTGAAAGGTTAATTAATCACTTTTGGAAAAAATGGCTTAAAGAATATCTTTTAATGTTAAGATCTACTCAATATGTGAAGCCAACAGGCAAAATTAGAGAATTTAAAGTTGGTGATATTGTACTAATTAATGATGATAAACTTCCCAGGCATTTTTGGAAATTAGGAAAGGTAGTAGCTGTATTTCCTGGCAGAGATGGTAAAATTAGATTTTGTCAAATTAAAACGAATACATCGGTTATTAAAAGGTCTGTTCAATTGTTATACAACCTTGAAATTGATGAACGAATAGTTTGAGTAGTATCATTAATGTCATTATGTTTTTTGGGAACCTATATTGAGATTTGGAATTTAAATGCAATGCGAAGACATTATACTAAGTTTGTATTTAACTGTATTATGATGAGTTGGTGAGTATGTAAACTATTGTTGTGAAATATTGAATTTGTGTATTGAATTATGTAAAAGTTGAATTCAAGCCTGATATGTAAAATGTTTAAAAAATTTAAATATTATCTAAATTGAAATTTCCATAACATTGCAACAGAAATATTGTCTTAAATTATGTGAATTTATAGAAATGTGAAAGATTTTGAATGTTTAATTTGAATGAACCCCTTGGTCATTCGGGGGGGGAGTGTGTTGAAACTTTATTTCCACCCCTCGAGGTCCAAGGTTTTCCGCCCGAGGGCGCTGTGTCCCCCTCTGGGTTAGTTGATATTGTTAGTCTGTTTCTGTACGTGGTGATGTCTGGTTGTGTGTTTTCGTCCTTCCTGTGTAAATGTGCTAGCTGTGTTTAAAATAAAATTCGAAAATCCACTAGTTGCCTCCTGATCCTCTCTGACAGGTAAGAGCTTTGATTTATCCATTTTTTCTAATTGAAAGAAATGAGAAACTCGACTTGAAGTCTAATCACTGCCCCCTCACCTGTTATAGTGAATCCATTTGGAGCCTCGCTTCTAGATACTGCAAAGAGCCATCCCACAATGCCTCCGAGAGGAGTGAGCACTTGCAGGTCAGATCCGATCCCCGGGGGCACGCGACTAACAGCCGTGTAGGTCCGACCGTCTTCAGTGACGATGTAGGCATGCAGGTCTGCGTCCTGTAGCTGAATGTCATTAATATTGCCGCTCACTTTGCCGTTCATGCGCTGAGGAGAATCTGCAAGAAACGGACGATTTACACCATTAATAAAAACTCTATAAATATTGTTTTTTATAGAATATAAAAAACAATATTAGAAAATATCGTTTTTTAAAAAGCTATTTTATAAGCAAAATCTTTAATTTGAAAATTAGTGAAATTTGGGTCAAATTATTGCATTAAAATCAATGAAAGTAGATGATTACATTAAAAAAAATCGTTTCTTGGCAAAAATATTAATTATCTATTTTTATCCAATATTCTTACATTTTAAACAGTTTATAAAACCTTTTGAATTTTATTTCAAAGTTCAGTTTTCAGAAAACGATATTTTCAATTTTTAAAATTTATACAACTTTATGTTACATTTTTAATTGGTATATTCTGAAGTTTTAATTTTAGTATATATATACGATATATATACTAAATATATATTAATATTATTTTTATATATATTAATTTTTATATATTAATATTTTATAATTTTTTTATAATATTTTTATTATTAATATTATAATATTATTATTATTATTTTATTATATATTATTATTATATTATAATATTTTATTATTATTATATATATATAATTATTTATAATATTTTATAATTTATAATTTATATATTAATATTATATAATTAAATTTATATATATTAATATAATAATATAATTAATTATAATAATAATTAATATATTAATTTATATATATAATTAATTTATATATATATATTAATTTTAGTATATATATACGATATATATATCGTATATATATATATACTGAAGTGACAAAAGTCATAGGATAGCAATATGCAAATATACAGATGGCAGTAGTATCGCAGCGAAAAAGTATAAATGCGCAGTTCGTTTTCCAGAGGGTTCATTTGTGTTCAAGTTATTCATATGAACAGGTTTTTCGTGATTTATGATGGCACGGCGAGAATTAACAGACTTTGAACGTGGAATGTTAGTTGGAGCTAGATGCATGGGTCATTCCATTGCGGATATCGTTAGTGAATTCAAAATTCCGAGATCCACAGTATCAAGAGTGTGCCGAGAGTATGAAATTACAGGCATCCCATCCCATCATGGACATCGCACTGGGCGACCACCTGCACCAAACGACCAAGAACACCGACGTCTGTGTAGAATGGTCAATGTTAATAGACACGCAACACTTCGTCGAATAACTGCAGGAATCAATGTGGGACGTACGAGGGACGTGTCCGATAGGACTGTGCGGCGAAATTTGTCTTCCTTGGGCTATGACAGCAGAAGACCGACTCGAGTGCCTT
>JAOUZG010051635.1:950598-991539 GCA_026289955.1 Argiope argentata | reverse complement strand
TGACGGCAATTTCAGGGATATTTTAAAATGATTTATTTAGATCGAAACATTTTAACCCTTCACTCTTAACGTGAAAGCCGCTGATTTATGCATATTTACAAAGTTTCTGTAATATTAATAAAATAAAACCAAAAAATGGTGAGACTGGATCCCGAAGTAAGAGAACATTTTTAGAATTAAGTTAATAAGGGTTAAACTGAGATAAAAATTATGAAATTAATTAGGATTAGTTCATGTAATCTGGTTTAATAATTTCTCAGCATGTTCCGCAATTTTTGAATTGGAGAATGAGCAATCTGATAATTTAGAGAGATTTTATAATTGTTTAATGCTTTACAATACGAAAATGTTATATTATTTAGAAATTGGTCACTAATATTTAAAGGCATCAGAAGTGCAGTTTATTTCTTAGTTCAGCATTTAAGAAACGTCTGCGGGATCAACGAGAAGATTTCTGATGTGTCTTGAATCGGACTTTAAAAAAAACATATTTTTTCCAAACTTTTATTTTTTAACTGGAATCATTTTGTTTTAAATGCTTATTTTTTTTTAAATATTCCGTATTCAAATGTGGAAGCATATTTTAAACTATTCCAAATTCGATCACATGCGCTAGACTAAAAGTGGCAACCTATGTCAATGCCAAAAAAGTATTTTTTTTTCGCATTAATATGTCTCACAAAGTGGTAGCGAAAAGGTGTTGATGTTCCTCTAAATGGTCCAAAATGATGCTTAAAGAGGTGGCGAGAAGAGCGCTTAGCCCTTGGAAAGTATTTATTACTTTTACCTTCAAGTCATTCTACTCTGTTAAGGCATTTTTATTTAAACTGACTTACTCCCTTTGTACAAAAATGAAATTTTGCCATCTGTTTCACATTCCCGCTTTGAAGCCTTTCGCATTCTGCGCAGGGCGCTTGTTCTCCCTGACGATGCACTGCCGCTGTTTCCTGGACTTCGGCATAAACTAACGCATTCTTTTAATTAAATACCGATTCTCTAAAAAAGACAACGCCTAGCAATGGATTTAAGAAAAGTAAGTTTGAAGACCTCATTCCATTTATGAATGTAATAAATAGCAAATTAAAGATAACAAAAGTACAGGAAATGTAGCCATTTTTTTTACTAAGAATATGTTTATAGAAACCGTTTTTATTATATTTCTTTTCTTACTTTTTTCCACACAGTTTCTTCCATTTCCAAAATAGTTATCTTTACAGACACAACAGAAACCTTTTCCATCTTGGTTGTTCACACAAGTCGAATGAGGTGGACATGGGAGTAAAGTGTCCGAGCAAGTGGCAGCTGTCTGACCATTTGTCCTGTCATCAGACCCATCTACAGATTCCATATCAGGTGGCATGACGTTCCCTTCCGTTCCTGTGGGACGGCCAACGTGGAACAGCCACATGCCAGCTTTCTTGGCATTCGACATCCTATTTAATGAAAGAAGATGCGACTTTATGAAAACATCTTGTACTTAGATATCGCATAAGAAATATCAAGCGATTTGAAAATTCACGCCCTAAAATTAAAGTTCCAAAAATTAAAAATCTGCAATGTGATTAAACTAAGCTAAAAATTAACTTATTTTTAAGAGCGTCATTATAAATTAAATCAAGAGAAAAAAAAAACAATTTTACATGTGCAAATCATTTCTTTATTCATTTTAATAAGGTGTTTACTGTAGAAGTTTTACATATTTATTTCAATTATAATTTTAATGTTCTTAATTAAGTTTTAATTATTAAGTTCTTAATTCAAGTTTTTGTTCAAATTGATTTTAGGTTTCGAGGCAAATTCTTTTTTGTATTTCCCCTTTCACGTCTTCATAATGTGTTAATGTTAAATAGTGCTTCTTAAACCACATTTCGGATTATTTGAACAGAAAATACATTTTAAAGCAATCTTCATTACAGCTTTCTCGGTGATTCAGTTTTTATAGCTCTTAAATCACCCTTTTTTGAAGTCGTAGAAACAAACTACTTTTAATTTCATATATGTATTCAAGTGCAAATGAATTGCGGCATTTATCGTACTAATATAGCTTTTTCATTTTTCTTGCAGCAGAAACTATTTAAAAAATTAAAATACTGAGTTAAATAAATTATTTCATATCAAGTAGCTAAATGTACGATCCCCGAAAATAATTCAATTTTTCATCAAAAACAACACTTAAGTTGATTTCATTCAATAAACTGTCATTTGGTTCCTTAATTTCGTATTTGCTTTCGTCTGCCTGCATATACATTTGTGCATCTGATTACTTTACATCAAGGCGTCTTATGATTTCGCCTTGAATAAAACAAACAAAAAACAAATTACCTGTCGAAATTTCTCGCCTGTTCCGTGCCGGATCCCCTGACCGTATATAATCTTCCATCACCGGACATGAATCCGGCTTGAGCCCGAGCATCTGGCAAGTTCGGATTCTTTCCCTGACTTTGAATCCATTGCACACCATTGGATGGGTATAAGAAATAAACGTAACTGTCTTCCCCATCCGAGGCTATGATGACTTGGAAAGTGTTCACCTGCGAAGAAAAGGTAACTTAGATTCAATTTGGGCAGGTGCGCCTTAATTTCTAAGACGTTTTAATTTAGATTCAATTTTCGTATTACTTTTATAGACGATTTAATTTAGATTCAATTTAGTCATACGTCTTACTTTTATAGACGATTTAATTCAGATTCAATTTAGACACATTTGACAATGGATGTTTTTAATGCCTAGCTATACAAGAGCTATTTCAAGATGGATTTCAACATTTTGAGCTGAGGAAAGAAGTTAAGAGAGAGCAGAATTTCTCAAATTAATTATGCATTTTAGTTATGTTAATGCACCGTTCTAAAGCAATACTAGGAATATTTTAGGATGGTCCTTGTAATTTTGAACCACAGTCATATGATGAGAACGACACCTGAGCTGGTACCCCCCCCCCCTCCTATCCAAACTTCCACATCACTCCAGTTGTAGGATGTTTGGTTTAACGAATTTAAACTGAACAGAATCCTTACATGACGGTTCTTTATTAAAATCGTGCCTTCGTTAAAACCTTCCGGTTCCGAAGCCGATACATTACTACCAGGGCATCTCCCCCTCCCCCAGCCCATTTTTATAAGACAGCTACCAAAGGAAAATGGTTGAGACAAATGTCTTGGTTACCCTATACCAGCTTACTTATTGAAAATTATCAGTTGGTTTTTCAATTAACTTTTCGTTAACTGAAAGGTTGAAAAATTGTCTTGCTTAGCATATTAAAAATTTTTATGCAGCAGTTGAGAGACATTTTCGGCATTGCAAGCAAAAATATTTGTTTGTTGCATTTTAAGAATTTTAATTTGTTATTACATTTTGTGAGTGATCGGGTTCATTTATTTTAGATGCAAATAATGGTGAAATTTTTGAATTTTTCTACATTCTGTCAATCAGAAATTTTTTTTCATTGTATGCAATGGACAGAAAAGTTAATATTTTTACCTAATTATTAAATAAATTAAACTCGTTTAAAAATATGGATTAAAATATTTGGTGAATATTGATATTTTCAGGTAATATTTTGCATTTAAATTTGCATGTAACAAAACTATCGAATAAGTTAATTTTCGTTTGAACACATTATCTCAAATATGAATCGTTTCTTTTATTATTATTATCTATATTTTAAATAAAAAAAGTTCTGCAAGACTATGGTTTATAAAAGAAATCAAAACTTCATTTTTTAAATTAAGATCTCTTATCTCCAATTTTTCTTGTTTTATAGAAAAAAATATTATAAGTGTGCTGTTTTGAAAGATCTCTCACAAGTTTAATGGTTCGCCGAATAATTTTTCATAAAAACGCATAAGACCTGAAGGAAAAATTACCCAGAACAAACTAAGAGAATGAAATAAATAGAGCGGATTCACAACTGCAATTGGCATAAGTAAATTATAGCCTGAGAAAACTAGTAATCTCGATTGCTGAAGTATCACGGTTTCAACACACTTTTAGTAAAATAATAATCAAAATTTTTAATGTATTATATTGAACAATATTAAGCTAGGTTTACACTCGGCCAATAGGCATTGCAAAAAAGACTGATTTACATTTGCCAAAATTTCATCAGACATTCCACGCTTGGCTATAAATTGCTATTTAGGGGTCCCAGAATTTTTTCACTGCATGTCTTATTAAAATGATCGATATTTACACAAGGAAACAGGGTTTAAAAATAGAAGTCAACATATCTAAATTAGGAAAACTAGAAAAAGTTGCAAAAAAAAAAAGAATCTGCTATGATTATTTCAATGTATCCTGTTTCAAATTTTTTTTAATAAATTTTATTTTATTTTTATTTAAAGAAATCTCTTCTTTTACCCTAAAGGATAACCATCCTCCTCTGCCCAAACGTTGGAAATTATTCAATCTTTAAGCGTCGATTCCAGTGGATTTCGAAGAGCGTAGAAAAAGGCGTCCGCACAGATCGAGTCGTTGGCATAAAATGCTATCCAGCCTCGTCCACAGCTCTATTTATACGTTTTCAATTTCCGATTACATGACTTAAAAAATAATTAACTTTTTTGTAACCACTTTTGAAGAAACACATCTCGATCCTTTCCATTTCATTCAAATAATTTTTGTTAAATGGCAGAAATTTAAAATGCGCAACTGACGAGATTTAAATGTACCCATTTTTTATCTCTCTCTCGGTATTTTTCAAGGCGTAAACATTTTTTCACAAATAAAATTTTAATTTCTAATCGTTTTCACCATTTGATGTCATAAATATCACACATCTACAAACAGTTAATTTAAAATGGCATTTTTTCTTTACTTGAATAATCTATGAGCGCTTTTAAATGTTGAAGTAGCTATGGTAAACGCACATTTATCTCGACACGTTTTACAGCAATCTCTGACAGATAAATCTAATTCATATTTTTTTTTTCTTTTTAGGGCTTTGTCGGGAGAGCGCTTAGGACGTACCATTTATGTCTTATTGATTTTCCACGCATTTTTCTTAACCCAAAAAAACCTCATTTCCAAAACAACATCACGTGGTGCATAGTAATAAAATGAAAACGCACGCACGCACGCACACACTAACATAGGAGCAAAAAAAAATGCCTAAATTATTTATGACAAGTAATCACTTCAAAAAAATCCACAAAATTCTACAAATTCATGTGCAGTACGATAAAAGAACAACACAACTTCAAGTTGTTGTCTTGTCGGGACAATTATTTGCCATCGACAGAACAGCCTTTTTAAGCATGCGCTACCTACTGGCATCGAATATTAAATCTCCCTTTAAAAAATTGATGCAACCCAGAATGTGACCCTGGGATTTTTTACAAGTGGGATGCGTTTTTCTACCAATTTTAAAGCAAAGACATTTAAGGTGGCCACTTTTTAGTCCTAGTCAGAGAGGCATGGTGGCCATGATCACATTTGATTTCCAGAAGAGTGCCAAGGGACGATCCCGTGCAACATTCATTTCACCTCAAGTCCTGCAGGTCGCCTCAAAGTGTGCTCTTAGCCGGCGAGGGGGTATACCTGGGTGGAACGATGGAAGTACGCTGGGAGAGTCATCTGGTTCGATCATTCAAGGCTTGAAGTCCATTATGGTCAGCTAAGGCCTGCAGGCAAAAGAGCAAAGGCAGACTTCTATCCCTGGACATTGCCCAGGATGCTGCAGTCTTTTTGACCTACAGAAAATGCACACTTCCTCCTCCTTATAGTTTTATTTAGCAATTTCTTTATGCAGCCACTTTTAGCTAGATACTTTTTACCCCAGCTTTTTTTAGCTTATTGCGTTATTTTATTTTTCTTATCGCGATTCGTCCTGTGACTGGAAGAAAAATTTTAAAGCCGTATCGCTAGCATATATATAGCAGAAAGATTCCTTTACATTCAAGATCTTTTTTACGATTCCCAATTTTGGAACCCTGAAATTAAAATATAAGCTAAAAAATAGCTCCTTATTAGAAAAACATAGAAATAAAATGCAATACATATACGAAGAGTATACACTTTACCTTATCAGTTGCCCTTTCGTAAGAGCCCACTTCATCCCAAGTGGCGATAAATAAGCTCCTCGGGTGGTAGGACCCGGCATGGGAGAAGTGGCTGCGGATATCTCTGGCTGCTCGTTCCAGAAGTGCATTATCTTGCGTTTCCCTAAAAGGAAGGATGCTATAAGTTATTACAACTTACTTTATAAGGAATGTTCTATAACTTAGTGCGATGTTTTTGGAATAACATTTCAATGACGTTGTGGTGGAAGTCTCAAAAGCCGGATAACATTCACCGAACACGAGTGTCACTTTTGCCTAGTGGCTATATGACTCAGTTACAAACCCTAACGTTGTCAGTTCGGTCTTAGGGCCATTCTAACCATTCTCCACAGCGTCCCCAAAAACTTGATTAGCAAATGAAGATGTGCAACGTTTTCCAGATAATGGGAAAATTGAATGCTTGCCTTATGCAGAAGAGAAGACAGGAAACATTACTTAATGAAGACCTGAACAAATTAGATTCAATCAAAGAATTTTAGTTATGAAGCATTTAAAAAATGGTCATATAAATATACTTATTGTAATATAAACGAGGTTTCTGAGATATTCAACTGTAATAATGGAGTAGTGTTGATTTACCTCGGCTCTGACCTTGAACGCACACCTCCTGGCCACAATACAATAATACCTCCTGTGCGTGGAATTGTATTGTTGCCAGTGATGGACATTAGGATTTAGCCTAAGTCCCCCCCCCTCTCAGACGATGATCATTCAATTTGAATTTTTGTGCCCTTGAAAATTCTTTAAAAATGCTCGCTTAGCTAAATTATAAAAAGCTTTATTCCGGTTTTCGTGTAAAATTTTCGGGTAGATATATTAGTTCAGTTTAGTTATATTTATATTCCATTTTAAAGCAACATTAGCGCTATTTTCGAACGAAACTTGTAATTTTGAATCGTAGTCAAGAATAATACTTGAGATGACACACCCCTCTCCAAATTTCCACGGCACTCCAGCGGTCCGACGGATTTAGCGTGCAGAAAACCCGTTTACACCACGGTTCTTCGGTAGAAGCAGGCTTCGAAGCCGTGACCTTGAGGTTCCGAAGTAGAGCCCCCGCCCTCAGCGGCCTTCCACATTGATGGAAGAATCACTCTTTCCCAAAGCTCCCTTGTTTATTTCAAACAGTGGGGGCCTACCTGTAGTGAATTCTGCCAGCCGCCCTTGTATCAATGTCAGAATAGAGAGGAGCGATGATTGGATAAGTGAGAGGGAACTGTGCATTGAAGAAAGATGGGACTTCCGTCAGGAAAGACAGCAAACCGTTATCATTTACCTGAAACAAAACCGAAAAAGTAAGCCAGAAAGTTTTATTAAGCTACGATCATTTTTTTTAAATGTAAAACACTGTAAAATATTTTTGAATAGTTAAAAAATTCTGTCTTCTCTATTAATCAGGGTTCTAATAACGAATATTGGCTATTTAATCATTTTAGCAATAAATATGGTATAGTCAATGGGAATAATCGGTTATTACTAATACTAACTATTGAAGGAAAAAAACACAGATATTTTGTATGATTCTTGGATTATTTGAAAATTCTCTTCTGAACAAGTATAATAAACAATTGGATCTTTTATATTTTGCACCTCCCGCCAACCAATCGGGAACGCGTCTTGTGATAACCTAAGCAGACTGTAACAATTTCGTAAAAAAAAGTACGTGAAATTCGCGGAATATACTATTATTAGTATACAACGCCATAGTATACTATTAGTATTATATTATTATTAGTATTATATTACATAGTATTTGAGCTTAAGTCAAAATTCTATTTATTATGAATCGGATCAACTTTGTCATTTTAAAACGTATCAACAAAAAATTATTGTTACATTCTTTTTAAAATCAAAATGAGGTATAAGCAAATGAATAAAATAAGTAATTTAAAAAAAACATTTAGCAGCATTTAGCATTAATAAACATTATAGATTCAAAGGTAATTAAGTTCGGTATCTTCGTATAAATAAATCGTATGAATAAAAATGTAAGAAATTTTAATTTCAACATGCAATACACATTTTTTAAAGTAGACGAATCATTCACAAAAATTGCACTTTCATTGAAAAAATAATTCGCAGAAATTTTTTGGGTATCTTTTTTTTCAATTAATTAAACTTAATGTAAAAATATTTATTTCACAACGAAAATAAGTTGGACAAAAGTTAATCACTTGGGTATTGAGTTCGAACCCCATCGGCCGAAGAACCGCCGTGCATATGGTGGTTGGTGCACGTATAAACCTGTCGTAGCCACAAAATCCTCCAAGTCGAGACAATGTCACTGTGGATGAGAAAGGATTGTTCTTTGATTCGGGTCTAAATTATGATTAGGAATGAAGTCCAGCCCTTGATAAGAGCACGATGACCTAAGACGTTCTCGTGACCCTAGATGGTGCTACTGAAGCAAGAGAAGCTAAAACTCGGCGTGTAATCGCTGACTTCGTATGCAGACTTGCCTATGAAAAGTGCCATAAGCAACAACAATATGCATTCGTGAATTCTTTCAGAATATATATATATTTAAAATCATGAACATGTCAGATGTCTAGAATAAGGTATTCCTATTCGGAACACATTGTAGAAAAGGAAGCTGACCACAAGAATGCCAAATCTCGGTGCTATGGATTTAGGACACGAGAAGACTGATAATGTAATAAAATGCCAAAAGCGAACATAGGACATCCCTAGGACAGAAATATAAATCGGTTCGTAATGTGCAAACCGATTTATGTTTGTAGTATTCTAACGATTTGTGTTTATTTCTCCTACAGTTATTTGCATTGGGATTCAGAACGCTATCTAATCAAAAATGGAAAAATAAGCCGCCCTATCTTGTGGTTGGTTAAGGCACTTGTAGATTTTAAGCTAAGTTTTAGCGCTTCTTGCTTCAGTAGCGCCGTCTTGGGCCAAGAATATGTGTTAGTTCTCATGTGTTACAGCTCTTTTCATGGGGGTGGATTTCATTCATATATTTCATTCACTCCATCACAGATCGTAATTTAGACTCGAATCAGAGAACGACTACCTCTGGTTCAGTACCCCGTGTGGTATTGTCTTGATTTGGAGGACTTTGTGGTTACGCCAAATTAATACGCACACCAATCACCTTGTACAAGGACAGATTTTGGCCGGCGGAGTTCGAATTCATCTAAGGGAATTAAGAAATGCGACTTCAGCGTCCTACGAACCAGGACAACTCGGCTTTTCTAAAAATTCCAAACAATGATCAAAACCTAATTGAAGCTCTGATTTATAACCTGCACTTCCTTTAGAAAGAGCTGTTAGTCAAAGAACAGACCAGAGTATAATGACTGCCTTCACAGATGTAGGAATGAGTTGTGTTGTTTTATAATTTGGTTTCAGCAAATGAAATACGATTTCGTACTCCTAATCAATGATTATCATAAAATTTATATATATATGCAATATATTCCATATCACTTTTGATTGGAAAGCAGTGTGGTGAGTCGTGGGCGAAAATCATCAAATAAACAAATATTGTCTTTTTAATTTCGCTTTATTCCAGCTCTAGATGTACCCTGCGCAGCACACAACAGCCGTAGTTTCTCAAGGCGAAAACGAATAGTAAAAAATCGCCGAAACAGTTATCTCTAGTCTTATATACTATGATATTCTTTTAAATCACACACGTGTAGATTTGGGACATTAATTCTGATACATTTGACATTGACAAGAGAATCAGGATTATTTGAAAGTATCTATTTTATATAAGTGATTTATTACTCATCGAAGGAATCCTCTAAAAGAATATTGACACTAGTGATATAATATCCATCCACGTGGACTCAATTGTGCACTTTTATACTTTATTTGATTTATTAATGGATCAGGAAGTTACTATGAGCTAAATTAAGACAAAACTTGAGGAATTTATTACATTTTTAATTAGTGTTCCTAATATCATTACTATATATATATATATATATATATATATATATATATATATATATATATATATATATCGCGATAATAATAAAAATAACTTCAAATTCAATATAAAATATTTCTAATAAGTCAAAACTTATAATTTCAATGTTATTCAAATATCGAAATCCAAAAAATAACCATTCTAAATATCATTAGTAGAAATTTTTCTAAACCTTTTAAACTTAATATTCGCCGATTTTTACTTAATTAAATTTGACGTAATCATTTTTTTAATTTTAAATCTTTTTCATTTAACATATTCTAATAGTCATTTACTCATTGCAGAATTTGGCCTGGAAGGTTGCGAATAGAGTATTGCTGGAATGTAACGGGGTATTCTTTGAACGCTCTTTCAAATATTGTACAGAAATGCATACATTCTTGAAAATAACGATCACAAAACAGACGGAAATTTTGTTTAAATAAAAAATGGGCCTCATTCGATGGCTGTTTGAAGATCATTTAAAAAGGTAAAGATCAAACAATTTCTAGAAAAAAGAGAATTGATGATAAAAAGTGTTATAAAACCTTGAACGAAAATAGAACCCTTTCTCCAAGGCTGAAAGCATATTTAATAAGAAATAAAAATTCTTAAGGTCAATCACTTAGATTAATGTTTTGACCTTGAAAATTTGACCTTGGACGATGTAGTAACACTGATTCTAAACATAGCGTTTTACGTAAAAAAATTTCTCATCCAACTTGTTTTATTGCTGTTTAGTTTAGTTTTATTAACGTCTCATTTTAACATTAGGGATTTTTGGATTAATTTCGTAATTTTGAACCGCGACTGTAAGAACAAATTCTACAGTTTGCAGGTGGAAAATCACAATTTGAAAGGTAAATTGTAAAACAAAACAATAATTTACAAAAAGGCATAAAGGTTTCAGAAACACTCAGATGATCTTAAAATTATGTTACAAATGATGCCACACCGACAAAAATTTATTTATTTTCTGGAATAGTTTATTAAATCTATATACGTAGAAATAATAAATTACATACTTAGCTATCGAAAAATAATTACTAATGAGGATGTTTTACGGAAATAATGTTTTATTTATTTTATTTTTTTCTTAAAATTGTTTAAGAAGTATTATCATAATGAAGATTTATAAGTTAATGTAATTATTTATTAAATTTATAATTATTTAAAAGATCAACATGATCATCTATTCATTATAATGCTTATAGCGGTATAAAACACTTGTGTAATTTAGTTTCACTTGCTGACAATTTGTTGAATAGGATCCGTATTTGTTACATGCTTTCAAAAAATGCCATATGGTGCCATAGATTTCAATTTTATATCATAATTTCATGCTTTAATTGCTCTAGTTTAAGTTGATAAAGCAAAAAAAAACCTATTGGATATAAAAGGAAAAGCTGCTGAATTAGATGCTGAAATATTCTGAATAAGAGCTCATCAGAAGTCAGAATATGAAAACGAAAAAGTAGATACACTAGCTAAGGGAGCTTTGACTTGGAAACTGAAGAAATATCTTTTTATGTGCCCGAAACCCAATTCAGATATGGGACTAGAAAAACTAATAGTTAACTGATCGGGAGAAGAGATGGAATAATTCCATCTAATTGCGAGCAGCCTAACAACATTTTAACAATGTTTACGTTCATTGAATTGAGGGTGATTTTTATCTTCCCCGAGTATACTCTGAACATGGTGCATCTACCGTGCGTCCAAGTTATTTCTTTGGCCAAAGCTCGACTTGTCCGTGTGATCCCGAAAAAGGATCTACAAATGACGTGATCAAAGCTTGTGCCCTGTGCCAAGAACGCAGACTCAGAGAGCCAAGAGATGGGATGTTTTTTGAAGTTTAAGAACTCTTAAAAATTCCGATTATTAAATCTTCTGTTAGGGATTTAATTTATTTTATCAAAACATTTGTATTTGGCTCTCTCCAAATGTAAAAAGTGAACGCTCATTTAATGTATTTTATGCCTTTCACATCTTCATATGTCAAGTAAAAATGTCGGCAGTCAAATCAAGTTTCCCTTTGGCCTCTAGTTATGTCGCCGTATCGCACAATAACGTAATTTCATACATTTTGTGTTCATTTTTTTTTGGCATTTTGTAACCACAGCGATAATATATTAATTTTTTTGCGTTTCTAAGAATATAATTTCTTCAGTCTATAAAGATAAATAGATACCATTAGATTAATTAATTTTTTTATATTCGTTTTTGTGCTTGAATAAAAAATATTGCTTGTTTTTTTAGTATTCGTTCTTACCTATTTTACATAAGCTGTTTTTAAAATTCAAAAACTGATATTATCTCTAAATTACTTTTTTAAAACAAGTTTTAAATAGTGATTGAAAATATTCTTTCATAACTAAAGTTAGACAAGCAGACATTTTTAATACTTTGTCAAAATAAATTTTTTAATTATTTTTAACTACTTTTTTTGAATTATTTTGAATTACTTTTTTTAACCATGGAAAAGAAAAAACACTCTTGCTGATTATAATTTTAATTTCGTAAGTTATTTTTTGCTCTATAATATATTTCCAGATTAATTAAAATTGAGGTGAGCGCAATTTAAGGAACTCAGTCGCTACCTTTATCTTATTTTCCATCTATTTTACTAATTGAACTTGCACAGAAATAAAATCTTACTCCATTCAACCGATGATCTCATAGTTTATGGCGACATTACTCAGAGAGCTTTATCTCACATTCCTACGATAAAATGGAGAGTAACAAGTAAAAATGACGTAAAAAAGCGACAAAGTTGAGAAAATTCTTCACCACTTTTTCTTATGCGGTCACATAAAGATGTTGCATGTATTCAGTGATAAAAAAAAATGTTTGACTCCGACTGAACGTTACGCAACTAAATATGCCCGATTAACATTTAAATAATTTTTTTAAAAAAATAGGTGGAGTTACCTTTTCAACAACATAACATAATTATAGCTTTTTTTCATTTCGTATCTTTGATACTTTTAATAAATCATTTTGAATTTACCTAAAAATAAATTTTTAATTTACCTTAACCTTTGATTTGCGATTTTGAGAAACGATTCTTGAAATTTTTTCATGTTCTGGAAAAGGAACTCTGAAAACTAAACGGAGCAGATTGAGATATTTTACAGCGTTCATTGTGAGGTCACTGAGTAGCTTAAATTATGAGGTTTCTAGGCAGCGTACATTAGGAGTTTTTCAGAAAACGAGCGGATGGAAGTATTTTGTAGCTTACATTATGAGGCAACCTGGGCAATGTGAGGCCGTTATTAGGTGTTTCCTTGAATAAATTGCCCTGCTTAGTTTCCCATTTCAAAAAAAATCCATATCTTGACAAAACGACTAAGTACTATCTAAATAATTTTTTAAAACTTCAATTTAGTTTTTAATTCTATTTTATGCAAGTTAGTGGTCTAAAAATTCTATATAAAAAAGTTGAGATTATTTTAAAGTGTTTCTTAAAATGTTTTAAAATAAAGTTACTAAAGATGTTTTTACTTTTTATAATTCCTAAGGCTTTTTAGCTATATTATTATTAGAGATTCACGAAAACACACTAATTTTGATTATAAAAACTTTAAAAAATTCACCTCTTAGAATTAATTCCATATACAATTCCATTACTCATATATTTTGGGGGCAATTCATGAGTGGCTTTATTTAAACTGTTATAAAGGATTTAGGGATTATACAGTATTTGAATAAAAATAGAGTATAGAATAATATTAATTTAAAGTTATCATTCCTTCAACAGCATGGCATAAAATTTATAGGATAATCTAATGTTTTAAATATGTAGATCCATTTATTTTGCCATAAAAAATTGCTGGAATTTAATAATATAAAATAGTATTTTTTTGCGTAATGAAATCATAAAGGAAAATTAATGATCAATATTTCTTCAATTAGCTTGATGATTATAAAAACAGATGTATATTATTAAAAATCATTTCATGCGTATTTCTGTTATTAGCATAAATTTGCAATATAAGCAGAAATATTTACAATTATTCCATTATTTCGAAAGTTCTGACTGCGCATTTGCAGCGCGCAAGAGGGTCCTTGAGTTTGAAAGTTTCGGGTTAGGGTTTCATGTTGCTTTAATTTATTTTTTTCCTTATGTTAATCTTGTTTATTTTATTAATTTTGTGAAAATATATTTGTTTTTATTTTCGTGTGATGATTTATCACCAACTTCTTTGGTATCCACGTTTTGAAGCAGAAAACACTCGAGCAAAACTCAGATTCTTACTTGAAGAGAAACTTGTGTTTCTCTTCAAGTAAGAATTTTTGATACCGTCATTCTTATGCACCCTAAGGATTTACAAATTGTCGATACTGAAATACGACAGTCCATGACCCTTTGACAGTGCTGGTTCACCGGCTGGAAAATAAATGTCATCGTGCCTCTTATTTACTAAACAATTGATAATGCCCGATCCTGCCCATCTCCTTTTTACATGAGTACAAATACTCAGGGTTTATTTTAGAAGCTCCATTAAGATGTCACATTAAAGCGGAACACACCAAAGCTAGAATTGTGAATGTAAAACTCAACACCTCAATAGTTCCAAGGAGTATGCTCACAATTAGGCTCTGTTGTTGTAGCTGATCCCCTTGGTCTAGACCCCTAGACCAAGTCCAAAAGGTCACAAATACTCTCGCTCTCATCCGGTAGTTTCCTCTCAGAGGCAGCGATGCAAGAAATAATATGAGAGGGAGAGACAATAGCCCAGCAGGGGCAAGTAGAAAAGGTCCTATTAGGACCGCCAAAGACCAGACTTCTTATGTGGCCAGACCTTAGCCTAGCTAAGGCAGATTGGGCAAAGCTTGATCATCTACGCTCTACAGCGTACCAATCGTGTTCAGGAGGAATCCTCCAAATTAATTTTACTTTGTCAATAAACATGGAATGAATCTCTGAGACTTTTAAAACAGATGATGGAGGAGTAGAGTTTACTACCTTCCACGACAAGTCGATCAGCGACATCATTGCCATGGATACCAACATGAGAGAGAATCCATTGTAAGCACACAGAGCCTACCTGGGACAACGTAGCCAATTTGGCAACAATATCTTGCCCCAATTTATCATAAATGCATGGCCAATCCTTCAAGTATTGACTAGAACTTCTGCTA
Organism: Argiope argentata; assembly: GCA_026289955.1. Taxonomy (NCBI): domain Eukaryota; kingdom Metazoa; phylum Arthropoda; class Arachnida; order Araneae; family Araneidae; genus Argiope; species Argiope argentata. Next base: position 976,406 of record JAOUZG010051635.1, on the reverse strand, counting down.
TCAGTCATGATAATTAGGCTCTACAAAACTGTTTTCATATCAATCTGGATGTGTGACTTTCAAATTTGGAGAGGGGGCATTTCCACCCAAAACGCTAAGAAGTTGCAAATTTTCAAAACAGGCATCTGATGAAGATTGTTCATGCACCCGGGTATGTCAGAAGAAAAATGCATCATGATTACCTCCCAAATTGATACTATTTCGGAATTTATTAAAATAATTTCAAATAAGTTATTCAAAAAATTATCCTAGATTCGTAACAAGTTTCTTCCACAGCCAGCGCATGATTCTACTGCGTCCAGTTCTAAGAGAACACCCAGGACTTCAATTGACAATATTTATGTTAATTTCCCACCATTAAAAAATTAGAATTCACTAAATTTGTCATTAGGGGAGTGGATTAAAATTTCTCAAAATTACTCCAAATTTGGCCTTAATAGCTGAACAATATGCGTGAAATTTCAGGAATTTTTCTAAGAAATTAATCAAAATTGTTAGATCAGACCTCACAATAAATGACGTGTTCAACGTAATTCCATATGAGCGCAATTTCCCCCATAAATAATCAAAGCATTACTATTAACAATTTTATCGTAAAAGTTTTAAACTAACAATTCTATCTAATTTCAAAATTTTCGAGCATTATGCGTTCGTCTAAACTAGTTTCAATTAATTTTAACCTTTCCCTACATTAACAAATTATAACTATTCCAAATTAGGATGTGGAGGTGCTCGCGATCACTCCGCGGAACTCCAAAAGATCATGATTTTTTTTGCGTTCATGTACAAGAAAAGCAAGCGTAAAAAATTCATTGGAAGAAAAATTTGAAAAGAAAAAAATGAAGAGGAGGGAGTGGGGATGGAAGGGGGCAAAAAGTTTCTGGAAAAACAAAATTGGGGATGGAAAGATTTTAACTGCTCTAATTCAAAGGAGCACTCCTCTAATTCACCCCCCCCCGGTGTGTTCGCCAATTTTTTGAATGAATAGGCACCTGCGAAACCTTGAATTCGTCAAATGCGCCAGGAAGCTGACAATGCGATAAATCAGACGAATCAAGTGGAGCGAGTAATTCAGGAAGGAGACGAACTTGTCAACTTAACCAGCTTCAGCGCATTAGTTTTGATTGTTGTCGTCGATCTCTCCTCGCCCCTTCCCCACTCAATGAATTATAAAGCGTGCCAGTTTGTTTCTGCTCAAAGACAGTAGTTTGATCTATTTTTAATTCAATGTCGCGTCGCGGCATCAAAACTGCTTGAATGAAATTTAGAATGTTGACAAAAACGCTCTAGCCACTCCCATTATCATTTGATGTCATTCAAAACCTTGAGGATAAAACAACAAAATAAATAAATAACTTCTCACAAACAAGTAAATGATAATTTGCATTCATCACGAGTTTATGCTAAAAATTGGGCGTAAAATCTCTTGTCAATCAGGGTGTTGCAACATGCTGTAATCATTGCAGATTAGAGCAACTGATTTTTAACAAGTGAAAAGAATTCTTGTAAGGTAGATAGGAAATGCTCTTTCTAAATTCAATAAACAGATAAGAAGAGCACGTTGTCGATAAGTGCTCTAGAAGATACTAGTGCCGCCTCACGGTGGTATTTTTCAATAAGTCAAGGAACTACGCATATCTCTTGTCGATAACATCGGCTCTCCAAGAGGTAGAGATGTAAAATATATCTTTATTTATTTATTTCTGCTGTGATTTCGACCCTAGAACAACTAACATCAAAATGCCCTAAAAGACAGAAACATGCGTCAGTTCTTAGAAAATTTATCAAAATTCGAAAAGGGAAACGGTTTTTAGCAGTGAAATTAATTGTAGATAGATTCTGTTAAAATAAAAATAGGTCACTAGCCTTATATAAATAAAAAAAATCGAAAAAGTGACAGAATATAAATTACTGAAATTTACAAATTTCATTAAAAAGAACACTCTCGCCACCCCGCGTTGAATATGATCCAAATATGAAATTTGGACCACGATGAGAAAGTTTAAACCGAAGTTTTTTTGAAGAAAAATCGTCTTTGAAGGATATTTGACCTTGGCAGATTTAATCTGTTCCAAATTTGCACGCATTGTACTTTTTTTTTGCAATCAAATTTAAAAATAGAATATGATGGCGATATCTATATCTAGCCTTAGTAGTTCTTGATTATATAAGACAAAGTAAAAACTTTTTGGACAAAATTCTTCAATGATGAAATGTGGCACGGAAACGTAAAAATTTGGAGAATAGTATTTATCTCCAGTGGTAATGTGAAAATACATAAAAAAAAGGTACATAGGTCCAATGATTGCGCATGCTATGGTGTAGCGCATCTAAACTCGTTCCGCATTTGTCCAACAGTTTCTAATGTTGGATGAAATTGCGTCTCAAATCGACCAGGATTCCATCGTGTTCGCGTCAGATTTTAAATCCCAGTAATTCATATGCATATTGATCGTGTCTCTCTAGTTCGGGGACAAAAACTTTCTTCATTTTAAGAACATTTAATTTTTATCCATGGTACATGGAAGTTGGTTTGAAAGCATATTTTGACATTCATTTTCACATTTAAACTCGAATGTTATCAATGTAAATGCAATAAAAAAATTGAAAAAAAGATCATTAGAAATCAGATTTTAATAGCAATACATAATCGGAACAGGCTACCCGATATAAGAACCTCGACCACTGATTAGTCACCGCAGTCGTAATGAAAGATTTCAATCATGACACGAAAAACCCAAGCATGCTGCTTTACGCATTTGTTGCTCATTAAATGTCACGTGTCATTAAAGATGGTTCTTTTTCATTAAATCTGGTTTAATTACCATTCATAGATATATGTTTTATTATGTGAAGGTAGTACCAGAAATACACTTGATGAAATATAATCTATTTCCGATGGTGCCCTTTATAAGTCCATTATATATATATATATATATATATATATATATATATATATATATATATTTCTTATTCGGGCATATTTTAGCCTTTATACCCGAAATTGCGGCCCTAAGTTATAACTTATGCGTAGATCTGACCATGTATGAAGAGCCTACATGGCATAGCTTTGTCCATAGTTTGATTCTCGGTATCCTTGCACGTATTAGATGTAATAGCATGAAAAAGGCTCACTTTAATAGAATTTGTAATGTTGCACTACTTACTACGCGATATTATCGTTCTTTAACAACATTTACCGTGAGAGATAATACATTTAATACGTGAATATTTATAACTTCCATGCGTCTTTAGTAATTTAGTCATTTTAAGTGAAATGAAATAACCTAAAATAATTTAAAATGAAATAACCTAGAAGTCCCCCCCTTTAAATTATAGTTAATTGAATCTGAAACCATAAGTAAGGATATTCTTTAATTACAAAAGAAAAAGAGTTGTTGTTGTATATATTATCCCTGCATTTAAATAAGAAATAAAATTGAAAACGAGTTCGTATGCGATAGAAATTCAAATTACGGTATAAGCCTTTTTACCAATTTTGTTCACAATTGCTAAAGGTTTGTTCAATTGCAAAGAAAAAATTTTAGAGAAATGATTGATTTCTTTTATAAGAAACTAGTTATTTCTGTAAATGTATATAATTATTATGTTGTTAACATGGCATAAGACTGTGAAGACCCATGTAAATATCATATGGGCCATTGAAGGAGTGATGCGTATTTCCATATTTCATTGTTTATTTTATTTTCAGCTCAGATAATGAGCAGAGTGTTTCTTAAGACATTTGGTTAAAACTTTTTCAAATCGGGAGCTATAACTTTGTTAAATTCATCAAAAGGAAACGGAACACATCACCTGGAATTTTTTTCACTTTCCAAATTTTTTATCTACTTTAATTTTCCATAATGTTAGTATGTTTGAAGTTTTGGAGGAAAACAAATTTTATAAAATTTGATTTCATCCCCTAAATAGTTGCAGATAACGTGTAAAAAATGGGGACTTAGCACAGTAAATATGAGCAGCTTTTTGAGATTTACCAACATTTGGCATTTACAAGCAATCCCTTTTAGTTATCCCTTCGATTATTACATAATATTTTCTTCAGTGACTCATCTACTCATTTTAGAAATCTCTGATCTACTTTAAAAAACGAGTGTTTCAGTTTCACCCTAAATATTTTAGCTTAATTAATATATAATAATATATTTCAACTACTTTTGATTTAAAAATTTCTAGGAAATGCAAGTATTTATTTATTATGACTACTAATAATTAATCAGACTTTTCATAAGTAAAAAATAACTATATTGAAAAAATATAATATAAACAATTTATAATTCAAATAATTTTAATTACATTGATTTATGTAGCCATTACTGTAATGATAATTTTTAATTGATTAGATCCCCCCCTTTTACACCAGCTGTTTAATCTGTCTATGATTCTTTGCCATTTTTGTTAGGAATAAATGATAAAAAAAAGGCTAAAAATGAATATGAAACAACTTAGAAACATACCGCTTGGTCATAGGAACAATGAAAAGTTTAACTTAACTAGAGAATCATACTCACGTAGATTGTCCTGTACTCATTTCCATAGAATATAATTGGTACTGTCAACGGTACTTCAGGGGAACTGACATCATCCTCTGCCGGTAAATATTGTTCCTTTCCAAAGGGGAATAACTCCGATTTTGGTAAAGCAAAAGCACCCCCCAAAAAACAAAAAAATATCGTCGCGATGCTTAGCTGTCTCGCGTCCGCCATTTTTGTCACCATTTCCACCGACTCTATCGCGAACACTGCCCGACACCAGAGAAAGAGATCTTATCCACGGAGAGAGAGAGAAGCAGAATCGAGTCGCGACCAAAGGTAAAAACTGCTGATAATCACACTTCCTGTTGTTTGCTCTAGGCTCGACACACAAATCAAAGTCTACTTGAACTCGGTGAACTTATTGAGGATAGGGCAAGTGCGTGAAACATGGAGGATTTCGTAATGGTTTACTTCTGAAATACACTGCCTCCTCATTTCAGAAGCGTGATTCGAAGCATGGATGAAGATGAGTGAGATCGTCAAAACGATGTCCCGACTAAATTGAGAGAAGGCGATGATAACTAACTAGCAGTTTATTTATTATTAATAATAGACATGAACGTGTGCTTGAGTTATGGGAACCTTACAGGTCAGACCGTTTGACTTAGAGCTGCCAACTCTGGGGGCGATATTGTTTTGAGAGCGAAAATGCGCACCTCAGAGGCAGATTTTGGAAATTTTAGTTAATTAAAAACTAAGCGAACTTTTTACGTTTCTCCGCCATAACTTTAAAAAATATTGTATAAAAATAAATTTTAGTTTTAAAATTTGAAAACATTTATTTTTAATTGTACCAATTTAATGGCAGAGCAAATTTTTCTGTTATTGGCAATTTTCTAAAAATATTTCGTTTTCTTCCTTTTTAACAATTGACAACATTGTTCCCCCCTAGAGTCCTTCCATTAGACTCGAAAATTGTGAAACGGACTCTTGTGAAAACAGCCGATGAGGAAATAAAATTCTAATTCCTTTCCTAGTGAACATCGGTACACAAATTGCAAACCAAGAAGTTATTTAAATTAATTTCTTCAAATATACTATAATATAGATTTACAATTTTAATTACAATTATTTTAATTGAAAAACATATTAAAATTCATTTGAAAGACATTACTATGGATGTTCTCAACAATAAGAATAAATAAACAAATATAGCGGTGATGGAATTCTATTATTATCGCTTTAAAAATCATTATAACATCGTGATTTTATTTCACTAATTATTTGAATAATATCGTGATTATTCGCTGGATAAAGTACCAATTTTTTAAATATATATTTAATTTCAATGATTGTATGAATTTAAAAATGTAATTTATATCTAAAGGAACATTTTAGAAGAAATCTTATAAGTACCCACACACGTATATAATTTTGTTTTAAAATAATATTTTCCCATAAGTTGACGAGCGATACTTTTCCAAGAACTCAGTATTTGACTGCGGCATACGAAAAAAGTATTAGAAAATATTAAAGCATTTTTCCCAATAATCAATCTTCAAAACGAAACACATTTGTATTGCAGAATTATTTTTCAGTTCCTCAAATTTTTATTAGTTCTATTCTTTGCAATCATATTTAAAAAAATTCAAATAAGTCGTCTTGAATCCAAAGTAATAATAGCCCCCACATTAATAAAAATGTGTAAGCAAAATTAATAACCAAGTACATCATTTTCAAATTCAAAGTTTGAGGTACAAACTTCAAAAATTGAATCAAAATCTTCCCGAAACTAGATGAAACCCTTTATCTATACTCCTGTATGCGGACTTCTTCAAAAATAAATTCTATCTAGGGTAAATTATTTTGGAAATCATCTCATTATTTTGGAAAAAAGGAAAATAACTAGTACGCATTAATGTCATAAAATCCTTAATTTTAGAATAAACATCAACCAGTAAATAAGCATATAAATAAACACCTCGCTTTGTGTATTTTGTTATATTTATTTGACTTACTAAATTATTATTATCGCAAAAGAAATAACATCAAAAAATTAAATCTTTTTCATTTTGAAAATAGCTTCTCGAAGGATATTTAAACAATATTTCATCAAATTTTTGTGAAATTGTTCAAAAGAAGATTTTTGATTATTTTGCTGGAGCAATAAATAAGTAAAAGATAAACCTGTTTTCTCAAATTTATTTTCATCCAACGTCAAGCACTGACTGTTCCGACCCTTGCGAAGGCACAAAGAACTCGAAAGGTCGGACCGCCGCAACAGCAGTATTAGATAGTGTGGTTGAGTCCTAAGGGCTACCACAGCCACGGTACAACCCTTCCCTAAGGAAGTGCGACGGTTATCGATGGAGCTCCCAACTTTTCTCGTAAGCTACAACGGTGACGGGAAGCAAGCACCACATTTAGAAGCACGAATTATCAGAATGTAAGGAAATCAATACTAGAATGAAATTACCAGATTATATATTGTCAGCGTTGCAAAGCACTAAGTTTGCTGGGATATTTTTCGCTGACCAGTGTCCTAGTGCCACGATTTACTGGAATCAATAGTATAGTTATAACTAGTCACTGCAAAGACATAACCGCAAAAACAAGGTGTAAATGTTTTTGGTCAGCCTAAAAGTTCAATTTATAAATATTTCAGTTTAGATTCATTGGAAATGTTTGTCGAAGGTGAGGTCAGAGGCATATTAATGTGAGAATGTAAATAGAAGACCAAGATCTGTTCATAATATTCCATTGAAATAACACAGGAAACGAAATTTTTATTTTTTCCTATAAATAGTAGAGAGAATGTGTTGCAATCCTCAAAAAATTGATTTTGGCGATGATCCACGTTTCAGATTTCCCTGAATTTGAAAACGTATTTTTGAAACATTTCCATCTGTGGCAAAGATAATTTTCTAAATTAAACAGTTCAAATTTGATGTATATCTTTATAAATTTGTAGATTTCTTTCAAATTTTGAGCAAAATCCATTTAGAATCTTTTCTTGTTGCTCGAAGATAAATTAGCGGGATAATTACCAAACAAAAAGCACAAGGTAGATGACAGCATCTGCAATTCAGACACCTGTCAAATTTTGTAACAAATCTAGTTAAAAGTTGACCGTCTGTCGGTCTGTATTTAAAAAAAAAATAAAACGCGATAGCTCAGAAATGCAAAGACTTGTATACATCAAATTGGTTGGGGGAATTTGTGACAAATGCAGTTATGTATCTAATTTTTGTTTCAATTGATTGGAAAAATTGTGTTTAAAATGTATATCCGATTTTTGAATGCTTTAACGCATGCCAAGGTGACGTGACAGATTCAGTAAAAATGCTAAATTCACGACAAAAATTAATATTTCGTAAATGTTACACAATAATGTCATTTCAGTTCTCTGGTATGTCACATTCATTCAGAAGATGAGCGAGAAAGTTTTAGTGAGACAATTTCCTTAGGTTGTGTCAAAGAAAATTTGATCTTCTTGCTTCATAAAGGATGGTTGTTGATTCAAAGATGGGAATTCACTCCCGAAAACATATTTTGCAAACATGCAGATGCTTTTATTTTCGTTATTAATATTCGTAAAAGATCGTAAAATGAAATAAAACTGACAGACAATAATTCAGAGGTGGAAGAGGGTGGGGGAGACCGAAAAGTGTTACATTCTCTTTACGAATGAGCCTACGAAGAAAATAATTTTTGCAGTTTTACAATTTTTGTTTGAGGTCAGAATATTGTCACATCAATTTTTGTTATTGTCAGAATATTGTCATATTTTATATTGCAGAAAGCAAGGTATGTGGAATATTTCCACTTTTATGAGTGAAAGCTCATTCAATTGAAAAAGTGGGCTGATAGTCAGAATAGAGAAGAGAAGCACAGACATACATATCACTGGAATGGTAGTTTGAAATGTAAAAGGTACAAGATCTAAAGCCCAGCCTATGATGATTCTGTTGCGCAGTAGAATGTAAGACATAAAAGGTGATTGCGGGAGTAGCATCCAAGATAGCTCCCTCTCCTGGCACTCGGCCCACTTGCACTACTAATCAGATTTCAAGGGGGAGTTACTTGAAACTGTATATATATATATATACATACACACACAAGGGAAACACTTTGCATTTTCAAATCCATTTTATTCATTGCTGGAAGGCTTGATTCATGCACAAGCAGAAGCGACGAACACATCAGCACTGAACGACACAAGAGGTAAATGAGAGAAAACTTAGGAGAGAGAAAATATTTTTTCATGTGTTTAAATAAAGTGAGATTCTGATAGGGATGTCTTTACATGTGTCCATTAATGTAAGGGAATTATAGGGATCTTTTAAAAGAGTGTGCGTTGTTGGAAAATTTCGTATCCCTTCCGTAGAAGAGTGTGAAAGTGCAGCTTTAAGTATTTTTGCAGAGTTCCTGTTGCATTAATTAAATAAAAAAAAGGTGGAATTAGATCAGGAAGTAAGAGAACGTTTTAAAAGGAATTTCATATGGGTTGGATTATGATAAAAATTAGAGAATTATATAAGCTTAAATTACACTTTAAAATATCTTATATATTTAATATGAAAGAAACACAGATCGTTCAATATTTTAAGTCCACTCACCTGGAATTGCTTTATGCAAACAGATAAGAAATAATAATAATAATAAATTCAATGCCTGTTTCTCCTTTCCAATGAATGAAATCAGAGCTGTTATTTATTTTTTTAAAAAACGCTTTAACTTATCGTAGTTCGATCATTTTGAATAAACAAGATTACATTTCATTCTTTAAATCAGCAGTAATTCAGAAGTCACAGCATCGATAGAAGGACATTCAATTGTGTCACGAATTGTTGAATCGAAATCTCTGATAAAATACTTAATTTTATCAAGCATGAAAAATATGTACTTGTTTGGAAATTCTTGTATGACATGTTCGATAAATTTAAAAACTAGGAATAGGAATAAATTTCCACTGAATTATTATTAGCCAAGTTAAGTCTCTTTTAGGTCTTATATTGATTTTGGGTAGTTAGACAGACGGTTATATTTTGGCTGCTCCAAAAGTTCTTGCATTATTCTGCTAGAAGAGTCGAGTCCCCCCCCCGCTCTGTATTGGAATCTGAGCTTATGGTGATTAATCTAGGGAGTGAGCTGTAACGAAGTTACTGGAATTACAAGTTGAGATATTGCCCCAAAAGAAGATCTCCAATATTAGACAAAAAAATTTCACATGTACTTCTATACTATATACGTTTCTCCATTGATATAATTGTGTGTCAGAATTTCCTCATAATAGAAATTACTTCAAAAATTTAGAGACAAAAACGAACTTGATACTAGCTTCCAAAAGCAGTGCTATCGCATCTTGGAGGCATTTCCCAAACGAAGTGTTTCTGCTCTGTTCGTGAGCACACACCCTGGGCTCATGTTTGCCAAAAAATAGACGAAAATTACACGCAAGAAAAATCGAAAACTGTTTTCTTGATGAGTCACCCCTTTATTAACACCGTGATTTTCCTCCTTTTTATGCTAATTTTCAATAAGCAATTCCATATAATTTTTATATATTGTCTTTAAGAATATTTCTTATTTTCCTCAAAGATTACTAATTTCAAAGAAACTCACTGGTTTTCCGCGTGATCGTTAAAATAATTTTGCCCTGTTTTCCCTTGCGAGTTACTGATCGCTCATATTCGTTTACTTGAACGGCTACTTTTCATGACTGCTATGCAAGCAAGAAATTATTTCTTCGTAACTTTTAAGACAACGGGAAGGAGCTGCTATCTGACGTTTGGAAGGGGAACTAATCCTGACAAATATAAATAGTATCATAATGGTACATAAAGACTCAGTCCCGTCACTTCTATTATCACATATTCGAAATATATGGAATGTAGTATGACAATTATTACCACGCATTACATATTGCCCTTGCCTTTTGTTTCATTTAGTTCAATTTCACAAAATTTATTAAATTATTTAAAGTACTAAATATTCTTTCAACATATGAAATCCTATATTCCATCAGGCATTTCAAGTCATTGGAGAGTCCTCTAATGAGTCTAATCATAAATTTGAAATAAGTATCCGAAATTATAGCCTTTCTTATTAATTAATAACAAGAACTTTGAATGGCAATTTCCTTTTTCTGTTCTTGTCTGCAAATCTAAATGAAAGGTCAAAATAAATTATTTACCCACATTGGCAGCTGATTCACAATCTTAATTAAATAATGTATGAATTAGTTTCTGCAATTTTTCAAAACTTTAGGCTCGATTTTTATCAAACAAATATTTAATCTATACCCATCATTAATAGATAGTAGTAAAAAATTGGCGTTTTTTTTTCAGTTTCTTAAATATAAAAATGAAGCTTTAGGGATATATGCTTGAACATTTACTTCATTGGTCAAAATGATAAGCGACAACCAACAATAATTTTTTAGAAAATTAGAAAAGATGTGATTTCATATAATTTAAAGCGAGAAAAACATGAAGTTGATTGAATAGGAAGAGCGAAATAATGCAATGGTCAAATTGCTAGAATCATGTAAGTTCTTTTTTGCAATTAAAGGAGTATTTGTTACTTTGTAACAAATACTCCTTTAATTGCAAAAAAGACATATAAAAAGACATGTAACATATAAAGAGCAAAAATTCACAATAAGATCAGGAATTGAATATTTATTATTCGTTACGAATGGTTGATTGCCATCTAAAGAAAATAAAAGTTAAAAATATAGTTCGGACGCCTCAACTTACTTAAATTTTAAGCAAACGATTACTACCGTTGCCATGCAGCTCTGATCTTGAAGCAGCGCTTTTACTTCTTTCCAAAAGGTGCACATGATCTTATCGCTGTTTCCGAAGCAAATAAAGTGAAACACTTCATTCTAGGAATAGAACACACCTTAAGAAAAATGGTTCAGGTTAGACATGTTGTATTAAAAATTACTGCAAAGAATAATGATATTATTTTAAACTGTTTATTACTATATCGTATATGTAGCAGAGATTGTTGTAATCGTCAATTAATCAGAACTCGAGATTTTAACGAATCTTCATGTTTTAAATCTCGCTGGGTGCGAAAAACACATTTCTGGGAAATAAACGCCAGTCTGTCTTTGTATGACAAAGATAATTCAAAACCACTTGCAGATAAATTGATGACATCTACAGATTTCTATAAACTTTTGAGAAAATTTATTCAGAGGAAGTATGTCTGCCCAGTCGTATGAAAGCAAGTCAATCCGATAACTACAAACTGAAGAGAAACTAAACTACAAATGTATAAATGTATCACATACACTTGGCATCTATAGAGAAAACACATTTCAAAGTTGAGCTGTTGACTGCACGTAGGTATGTGTTTTTCACCAGATGCAATGTAAACGAAATAGCCCAATGACTTGGAAGCATCAAACCTAGAACGGGATTTTGTGTCAGCAAATGTAATTTTGTATCAAATTTTTGTTTCAATCGGTTGAGGAAAATGCATCCAAGACACAAATTGGGTTTTCGGATATCATTTCCACACGCCACACGATTATTCGCTGAAAAACTTGCTCAGGACGATGCGATAGATTTGGTAAAAACTCTAAATTTATGCCAAAGATTAATATTTTGTAACTGTTGCACGCCAATGCAATGCTTTCTTTGGAAAAAATACCTTTATTAGAAAATATGCAGGAAAGATTGGAAGAAGACTCCCGCTGGTTTTTAAAAGCCACATATCCAGTGACTGTTATGGCGATGATGTAAGGTTATAATGGTTAAAACTTGATTTTCCCGATAACTTCCAAATGACATATTCATCCAACTGTTTTTGATCATAACCATTTAGACGTAAAATATTAAGTTCTTAGATTGAAAACGACTTTAGAACCAGTGATGTCAAATTCTTCTCCTCAGAAGAGAAATAATTCTTTTCTTCTTGTTTTTTTTTCAGGGGTGAACCATAAACCACCTTTAGGTCTAATAAAGGTGGTTTTTTACTTGAATATTGAGATGAATGCAAGAAAATGTGACGAGCATCTCATGTAGAATTTTTCAAAATGCACAGGAATCAGAGGGAGCTGTGAGGAGAAAACTCTACTTACTAAATAGATTAGTGAATTCCAGTCGAAAGAAGACAAATAACCATAAAACCAAGGGGTATATATATTATCTTGGTAAAGTATGAGAGTAATTAATTTAAATTGAGCCTTAAATTTAGTGCAAGCAGATTTAACTTTTAAAGTTTATTGTTCTTATTATTAATCTTTAAATAATTTGTTGATATATATTATTCATATTTGTAGCTTTGGTTGCTTTTTGAATGAACAGGTAATCCTTTTCAGGAGAATTTTTTAAAAAACATCGCTTTTTGTGCAACTAAACTATACAAATATCCACGGCAATCAGAAATAGAATGAATTTACAAGATCTTTCATAGGAAAAATTTAGTATGTTTTATAAATGCCAAATTTGTTCCTAAATTCCATTCCTAACATTTCTGTTTCTCTAATTAAAAAAAGGAAACATAAAACAATAGCTGTGTTGTTTTAAAAATAAAGAATTTCTAAACAAATAAAATATATCTACTAAAAATGATTGCGAATCGCATATGCAGAAAACGGTCAGTGAATAAGAAATTCTTGTGCCTTTATGGAATTATCATATAAATTGTTTCGTTGGTTTGGCAATGGTCAATCAAAGTTTCAAGAAAGCTAAGGTATAGACAGACTTTTCAGTTGATCAAATCCATTTTGAATTTTACATCATTTTGATCCTATACGCGAAAGGTATAAGATCTTGATCCAGAACCACCACATAAGAGAGTTGCTTAACAGAAAATTTCTTTTATTTACAGCCTTACATATCTACAATAAACAACTTGCCATCATCCGGGTTAATACTATTTATAAATATCCAAAATATATATTTTTTATCCCAAAATAGTTCCTATATATAAATCGTTGAAGTCACAAAAAAGAAACACTAACAAGTTATTAACTCCAAAAACAACTCAGAAGGCCGATTCCGATATCCACTCATCTTTATTAGGTGAATCATAACACAGAAACCCGAATCACACGGAATTTCTTAAAGAATAAGAAACCACTTCTTCGAACACCGACATTTCTCCTAATCGTTTCAGCGTCTTTCTCTACTCTTCTCGCTCCAAAATAATTATTTAAAAAAACCCTGCATTTCATTTCCATGAAATCTCCGACTTTGATTTACTTATTGGTAAACTTGAGTTCCCTATTATCCAATGGTGGCTAAGCAATGCTTCCTCAATGATCTCCGATCGATCTTGGGATTATCTGCTAATGATCCTTTTTTTTTGTAGCTGATCCCTCCCCCCCCATCCATGTTAATAATAAACAATTTACAGCTAACACCGGTTAAAATACACCTGAATTCAACACTTAAATGACAGCGAATGTTGTTGACTGGTAGTTTCTTGGATATTTAAGGAGTCCATTCATAATGGGAAAAAAGTGTGACATCTGAATGTTTTGACGTTCTTCTCCGTCGAAATGATGGATCCATTTGAAACGGCGAGACACACATCTGTTGTCCTTCATCTAGATGCAACAACTAGTGCAATGGCCCTATTAGTGAAAAGGACCACTTTAAGTGGTTCGTAGGCACTTGTCTATGAGTGGGAAAACGGATGAGGTTACATCTGGCCGGAATGCCAATTAACAAGTGAGGAAAAGGAGGAAAAATGTTACAAGGGCCCCTGTTGAATGATATTGGAATCTGTGTTGGTAACTATGCTGAATAGAAGTTCTGCAAGCACGAGTGAATTCTACCAATGTTGACAATTGCAAAATAAAGTTATCAATATTATAAATTTAAAACTTCCGATAGGTTGTACCTAACAATTTTTTTTTGTCAAATATGTCTACTTTAAGCATTTATATCTTGCTAATTTCTGGATAAAAAGGCATTCCAGTGATTTGAAGAAAACTGGCTATTATTCAAAATGAAACAAGACCAGTAAAATGTCAAAACAAAATTTCAGTTTAATTGACCTTCATATGTACATTTGTAATGATTTTTATTATTAAAATTACAACTTTATATATATATATATATATATATATGTGTGTGTGTGTGTGTGTGTGTGTGTGTGTGTGTGTGTGTGTGTGTACATATTCTTTTATAATATATTTTCTTTTCTTTTGAAACTTTTTCATTGGTTTTAATTTAAATCTATTTTACTAATAAATTCCAACTGCTTGATTTCTCAGCTTTTGTTTTCAGAGATAAACATGTAGTTATTTCTTTAAAAAAATTCTGTAATTGAATTACAAAATATTTCAGATTTAAACAATAAATTAAATACTAACCAATTATTACTTAGTTCGACCACAAAGAAATTACTATTCGTCTTATATAAGAAATCCTTCAGCATAATAAAAATATTATTTCTATTGTTTATAGCTAGCTTGTTATTATTCACGTAAAACAATAAACTCAAAACAAAACCAAAATGCGAAAATGAAAAAGGGTGCATTAACTTTCTGAGCATTCGCTTTACTCATTTTCAATTTTACTGATCTCCCAGCCGCGAAGCTTCTATTATGAATATCTGTAAACCTTCCTTTTCAACTATAATGATAAAATTGCAGAAAGGCCTTATTACATTTTTATCAATATACCAGACAAAATGTACAAATGTACTTCAAAAATTTATTGTTAATATAGCCTCTATTTTACCGTTTTATTTATAATAGGGTATACGACTTGCAATTTGCCATTCATACAACTGTGTGATTAAATTATTTCGACTTTGTATTCCCTTATAATTATTTTTTAAGCTTTATCTAAAGTACTATTTTTTTATTAAGTCTCCTCAAAGAATTTAAATAAAGGAAAGAGATCTACATTTTGTGTGTTTTTGTAACTCTCTGAAGGATATCTGTTTCATTGATTTGAAGCTTCAATTTTTGAAGAGAAACAACTGAAACCATTAGGAAAAGTCATCTTCGTAGTCCATTCAGACACGATTCACGGACCTCTTATAGGCTGCAGTCCAGAGGTTTGAATTCGATGTACGTGTATAAACAGGGTACTTTAGCAAACGTTTCGAAAGATTTTTTTTTTTTTTTCATTCAATAATTCTACCGTGAACTGTCGACATCTCATGTCACCGCTGATTCATGAGGACTGAAGAGGTTGAGAATCTTTGATTCGACCTATCTCAGAAGCCGACCGATAACATTCGTGGTGAGCTCCCTAATAATGCATCCCAAACAATGGAGAGGAGCATTTGGAGTCGCAGCTGTCACTCATTCATCTTAGTCGCAAGAATTAAACAAGAGCATCCTAAGCACACATTCGGGTCAAAAGGCTTCTCTCATCAACAATCGTTTTCTGAATTCCTTTCCACGCCTTGTTTGGGTTCAATATATTGCCAAACGCTTCAGGCTGTTTTCCCTCTGCTTTTAAAAGAAAATAGGGCATGCTTGTGCCGGGAGACTGGAATTAAGCTATGCCTATTCAGGGCATTGAAGAGGTAATAGGGATCATGGAAACTCCTAATTATATTGGTATGTATCTCAATACTCGGAATACAAATCCTCATCGAGAAATTTGAAAAGGAAAAAAAAGGAATTAAAAATAACCTTTCTGTTTTATAATACTTATTCATACTATCAACATGATTGTCGTATGAATCAAACATGATTCATGCTTAGTTTCATCCGGTAGAGGAACTTTATGTTTCGCTTTGACATTTTTGTTACTGATTACTTGGTGAATTTGCTATTCATATACAGATGAAGTGTTAATAAGAAATTGAAGAATGAGGAATATTCTTAAATAAAATTGAGTAATAGGTGTATTCAAATCCCAAAACGATATAGTACTATTGTTGTCTGAATTCTTTTGTTTTTTTTATACATATATCATTAAAAATTATAAGACCATAATTTTAATTTAAATCTATGATGAGCTTTGTCATTTTTTATCTAAAGGATCTATGGAATAAGCAGTTTAAACTTCACTTTTTTTCCTTGATCTAACGGAAAAAAGAAAAGTTTAAACTGCCTATGAGCTACATCAAACAGAATTTCCTCCATCAAGTGTTTGCAATAATATTCTCTTTTTCATAATTCTCGTACTAAGCTAATTTAGAATATTTTTTAAATTAAAAACAAATTTATTCCATCGGATAAAACAATAATTATTATTTAATAATGAATAGACTTTGTGCTGATCTGCCAGTATGAATTATGCATACACCATTGACTCGAACAGATAGTCTGTAAAAAATGTGAGATGCATCATCCGTGACTCACATTTATTAAATCTGCTATTTTGGAATAAAAACAATAATAATATATGGCGATTTTATTTATTTTTAACAAATTATTATGCATAGTAAAGGTGATTGGAGGAGACAAAATTTTTTAACATTGAATCGATCTTTTTTAATATTAAATTAATATTACTTGGCATTATAATTGGATGTAATTATGCAAATAGGTACCAGTATTTTTTATGTTTCTTATTCACATTTAAACTGGTCAGTCATTGAAAATCATACTAAATCCAGTGACCAGTTTAGCGTAAAACGGGAATTTCAAAAATACCAGTTGATATTATTCAGCCTTATTATTTTTAGAGGAAACAGTTAGGAGTAAAAATCTGTATTTTAAAATAAGTTCAATAATTACTTTCACTTTATTATTATTATTACCATATCAGGCGGGTTAGACTCATCTGAAGGTTTAAAAAAATTGTGAATAAAAACAATATATAAAAATATGAATACTCCTTAAAGGCCATATAAATTAAAGCGTATAAAATGCAAATGATAATTAAAATTATCTGCTTTAAAATAAAAGGCTAATAAAAGAAATTAGTATAAAATATTTGCTCAGTAATTCAAAGTGACTGCTTTAATTTGGACAGTGCTATTAAATTGAAAATCAATCGACATTTTCTAAACGTTATATACAGTTTTATAAAATTCGATATTCAATCTTAAAATTTGCGAAAAGTGTATTATGAATCTGCTAACAGTTGAAAAGCTGGCGACTCCCAACAACGTCTGGAGCTGAAGTTGCGAAAATCTGCTCACACGAGGGTATTATGTTTCTTCTAATCATTCAGGAAAAAAGTTATTTTAATTATTCATTCAAGGAAATTCAGTTGCTGGAATAATCGCCAATTTCGATATTATATTAAAAATTTGGGGAAATTCCCCAAATTAACGTAGTACATCGTAGCCAACTTAGACTTTAAAAACCAGGAGTTTCGAAAAATCTCCAAATTTACAATGGTTGCATCGATCGTGAACGAGCAAGACCGAGCAATTTACAAAAATTTTATCCACCACTGCTCAACTTTTCCCTCGAATTAGAAAGAGGAGGATTGCTCGCTAGACTCTAAAAGTGTTCATTGCGAATCTAGAGCAGTTTTTAAAATATCTATTCCGAATATTTTGATAAATTTAGAAACAGGTTTGATTTTGTGTCGGTGATGGGGAAAACACACTTCCCCTTCCTTAATAGCTTTCTGCGCTTGGCATTAGTCCTTTTGATATTTTCCCCTAATACCTCAATAGCTTCTACACACAACATTAGTCCTTTTGATATTTTCCCCTAATACCTCAATAGCTTCTATACACAACATTAGTCCTTTTGATATTTTCCCCTAATACCTCAATAGCTTCTACACACAACATTAGTCCTTTTGGATCACTCCCCTCTACACCAATACCATACTGTACACACTATTCTTCTGTTTAGACTCACTTCCTACAATAGTCTTTGCACAAAGGATCCGTCTCTTTTGACATGGGCAACTGATAATTAACTTTAAAACATTTATAAATCATTTGACAATGTTAAAAAAGGAAGTGTAAACAAAGTCCATTTTTCAAACTGACTGGACATCTGAGAATCCTGATCCTCCTATTTTACATCCTTTCAATATTTTGGAGGGACTAAAGTTACTATGTTTTTTTCTCATACCGATTTAAATCCTTCTCCTGCGGTCATCACTTTAAGGATAAATTTCTCACATGGTAGTTGGTTTTCACCACCCCTTTAGGTGCATGAAAAGGTGGGGTCTGGCTCCTCCCAGCCATGGCGGGATTTAATTCCTTAGGGAAGATTGTACTGTAGTCGTTGAGAGCCTTTAGCCCTCGATTCACAGTTTCCGCCAGTGATGCTATTGCGGTCATTCAATTATGAAGGATGTCCCTTCGGGCTCATGAGTGAGCTAGTCTATAATTCACCTACTTAAATCATCCTGTAGCAATGTTCAATATGAATGGACGTAAAGAAAATTGAAGTTTCGAAAATCTCATCTTCTTAAATAATTACTAAACTGTATGGATGAAGTCTTTACATCTTAATTTCTCGGCTTGTGGTGGAGCATTTCGATGCCTCTTGTGCATTCTCGGAAGAAAGGAAAATACGGACTCTAATGTTATTGGCAAATCATAAAATTATTGATAGGTGACTGCAGTAGAATTCAAACTCAATTTGATAATTCGGAACGAATAAGTTTTTACACGTTTACGATTTAAAATAATTGCTTCGTTCAAAAATAGGTAGTGGAAGCATTAACAACACATCAAGAGAAATAAAAACGATAAAAGTCAAGCTACCACACTCTTCAAATTCACTATCAAATGTCCATCCACACTCTTGATAAGTTTCAATTTATAACGCCTTCGTTTATCAGCCTTCATTGCGTTGACCTACTTGCTTCTGATTAACTAACGGCACGCTTTAGTTTTCTGGGAAAGAGATTTGATGATCACACAAAAATCGGTATCGCATCCGGTACGTAAAAAAACAGCAGTTCGAAAAAAGAAAAAAAATGACGAAACGAGAATAAATAAAACATTTATAAGGCAGAATTTTATTAGTATTCTTTAAAAAGTGCGAAAAGATTTTCTTTAGAAAACCACCCGTATTAAAGCAAAATGTGAGGATAATAGATTTGGTAGAGTTAAAATGCATATTTTTAATTCCATTTGCACTAAGATATATATATATATATATATATATATATATATATATATATATATATAATCTTGTTCAAATATTCAATCGTTATTTAAATATTGTTTATTCACCCACTCAAGTTCAATTTTTTTTTTTTCCGTATTTGCAGTGGATGACACTTGATATTAATATAGTTTTTTCAAATATTATTTAATTAATTATTTTATTAATTAATTAAAAACTAACTTTCTCGCAAAATTTCCCCACCACCAAATAAGTAATGAATTTTGTTACTTTTTTCCCCCACGATAATGAGGCTTAACAGGTTTGGAGCCGATTATTTCAAACGATTCTGTATATTTTCTTAACGTTTGATGCCTTTAAAATTAAACATTGTTAATTAATCGATTTTTGGATTCCTTTTGAAGCACTTTCGAATTAAAATAATACAGAATAAAGAAAATTAAGAATTTCTATTCTGCGTTGCGTTACCCCAGATGGAGTAAAAATTTCACGCATTTTTCGTTGCCTCAATTAGCTTGGAAAATTCAAAGCTACTATAATTATTTGATAAATTTTTTAACTAATTGTAATTATTAGCTCGGTATAGCCTGGTTGGTAGGGCGTTCAATTCGCATCCTTAGGGTTTGCAAGTTCGAACCCATCAGCCGAAGACTTTCCGTGTGTGTGGTGAACGTTAAATCTGTCGTGGACAGAAATTCCTCCATGTTGTGAGTAATAGGTCTGGGGGTTACTGTGTCAGAGGTGACAGTTCCGGATCCAAGTTACGATTTGTGGATGAATTAATGAAATACACGAATGAAGTCTTCCCGTAAAAAGGGTTTTTGAAATGTGTTAGCCCGTAAAAAGGGTTTTTGAAATGTGTTACGGAAGTACCCATAACTCTTTTTACGGGAACCCTTTGAACTTCCCGTAAAAAGGGTTTTTGAAATGTGTTCATTTCAATAACACATTTCAAAAGGGTTTTTGAAATGTGTTATTGAAATGAAGTAAGACTTCTGTCCTTAGGTACCCAGGGGTCCATACCCTCAGAAGCTACTGCATCTCTTCCTCCCGTTGCAAAGCGGAACACGAGAGGCACAACAATTGTAATTATTTAATAAAAAGTACCTAAAATAAAAAAAAATTCCCTGTTAGCCTAAGTAGGAAAGAATTTTTTTAAAAAATTATTTTTTATATTACTTTTTAATGAAAATTGTTTGTGAAATTCACCATTCTTTAATTTCCTTATTATCTTATTATCATGAGAGAACAGGAGGTTGCTTTCGTTAGGGGTTTTTGAATAATTAAATGCAACGAATATTTGAAACTTGATGTCGCGTAGGCAATGAAGCATATATGGAAATATTCATCAACATTTCTTAATAGCATACATTATTTTACCTGCTTTTACCATTATCATTGTTATGTAGGCTTCTTTGAAAACAAATGCGTTTTCAAAGTGCTGACCTGCTTTAACCAGTATTGGGTTTTTCAAGCCAGTTTAAACTACTTAATGACTTATATAAACTAAAACAAAAAAATGATTTTAAAATAATAAGGTTTGCACATGAAAACTTGAAATTCGCGTTAGAAGAGTTCCTTTTTTTTCTTTTAAAATTTGTCTTTTTTAATCTAATTAACATTATTCTTCAATTTTCCAAACTATATTTACTCCATCACCACTTTATACAAATTAATAAATAATTCGAAAAAATAGTGAAGAATTGAAATAAAAATAATATCTACACATTCAAATATGCAGCTATTCAGCCCATAATTGTTATCATTTTCATAGTTTCTTTATCATGAGATAATTTTGTGAAAAATCTAATGGCTCACATGAAGTTACTTGGTGTATGTCACTGTGCGTACAATTTAACTTCCTCTTATCTTAATCTTGGATCTAACTTTTTTTCTTTTATTTGTTTATATTATTTTAACTTACAAACCTTTTTGTAAATTAATAAAGTCATCTTCACTTTATTCTTATTTTTCCCGTTTTATTATATGTATTTTCTTATTTATTACTTAACAATATTATTCATTATTAATTATTCAAATAATATATTATTTATTCTTTAACATATTTTCCCGAAGAAAAATTTCATTAAAACAAAGCTATTTTGATAGGTACATTCTTAAAATTCTACTTTTAGATTATGCAACGAAATAGAATTGCATTCTATAGGCGTGTCTAAAGGCAAAGGATCGATTTTTATTTTTACAAGTTTGAAATAAATCAAACTGAACGAAAACAGATAAGCCGCATTTTTTAATTGTTCGTTGGAAACTTTTCATTCGTCAATATATGACCTCAACCCTATCCTCTCCCTACGCAATCAAAACAATAGTATAGGCAAAAGATAACGCGAATAAGTTAAAATATAATAACAAAAAAACTTCAGTATTAGAAATTCCATCACCCAAATAGTTAATTGCTGCCAATAGCTGAAATACTATAGATTTGAATAAGAATTTAATTTATTTATTCTAGGATATTCCTCTTCTTTGAATAACGATAATAGATACGTAACATATGAAACACATCATTTCATGTTACTTATTCATTTAAATGCAGTAAAAACAATTTAAATTTTGTTATGTTTTTAGGATGACCCCGGATGTGACATCCTATTGCCACAAGTTGCAATGTTGCTTCCCAGTACAGTTGGTTCAATCACTGGAAAGACTGTTTTACCATCAGTTCTGTTAGATGCTGATCGGATGCTGTCAGTGAACCCATAGTTTGGCGATAAACTTGGACACTATTTGGCGACAAAATGGATAATACTGGATTCTTACAAAAGTTTGGCGACAGAGCCAATAGAAGCAGAGATATGCTTGAGTCTTTGCCATGTCTCAAGAACTATAAAAGGGGCTGCGACCGAGTTGGAAGTAGTCTTTTGAATTCAAATCTGATTAGAGTTGAACAAGCTCACTCCATGAGTACTTCGAGTTGCTTATTATTTTTATGATCTGCGCTAAAAGTGCTGATGTGCACTGCTTGCTATTGTGCCTTGACTATGCATTTGTTGCCTTGTTATAAATAAAGTCATCATTTGTTGCCAAGGCCTGTCGTCTCCATACACGTACTACAAGCGAATCCATTAACTTTACGGACATAGTGGGGGGGGGGGGGAGATCCATAACAATACACACTTTTAATCTGTAATTACTGAGTCATATACATTAAGACCTTGTATATGTATCTTATGTCTTGAATTAAGACGTGAAGTACAGCGATAGAGGAGAAGGAGTACACTAAAACCTAGGTCAAAATATTTTTAAATACTCTTCTCTATTGTGATGTTCAATACTTTCAATTGTGACACTTTTTTATAACTAGATTGTGGTTTTACATGAATGCATTCGCAAATTCAGAAACGGACAAATAACAAATAGGTAATCCTATTTTGGATCAACCTCAACATTTAACGTTAATGCATGATCTCTCATACAGTTTACTTTGTTTAGAATTATTATTGATAAAGTGGCATCTTGCAAATGGATTCAGTTAAAAATTTAATGAAAATGTTAATTACCAGGTATAAGGTTAACCTCTTTCAGTAAATAGAGGAGTATAGCTCGTCAATTTTTTATTTGCATACCTTATAGCACAAGAACAAACTATACTCGTCATGCCACTTAAGTTGCTGTTTAATATAGTAATAGGTTAGGTTTAAAATTTCTAGAGTAATGAATCTGGCAACACTTTTATTACCATCGATATCATAGACCACTTTCACATATTGTTTGCCGTTAGATTGTCTTGGTACAAATTGCGGCTAAATTGTCATTATTCAGTGGATTGCATTCGTATAAGCATTTAGAGAGAACAACTGTCATACTAAAGGAAAAACATGCAGTGAAATGAACACCGTAAAGAATAAGAGTAGTGCAAACTAAGAAGATCAATGTATTGGAA
Organism: Argiope argentata; assembly: GCA_026289955.1. Classification (NCBI taxonomy): domain Eukaryota; kingdom Metazoa; phylum Arthropoda; class Arachnida; order Araneae; family Araneidae; genus Argiope; species Argiope argentata. Next base: position 953,023 of record JAOUZG010051635.1, on the reverse strand, counting down.
AGGGATTCAGAAAAATCAGACGAAATAATCATACGTTTACCTGATATTAATAACGAAACTAATAATAGCGAAATATTACCAAAAAGGCGAAAACGCACTTGGCAACTAATAAGGGATTATAGTGAATGCTCTGAAGTCATAGATCTCATCATCAGAAGAATAGATTTGAAAAGGAATTAGATAATGTGTCTAAAATAAAAAATATTACGGGAGTTCCAAGCGTAAACACGAAAATTACGCGTCATTAGAAGTATGAACTCACGAATTACAATTATATCCGTATCAATAATATAATTTTAATTAACAATATGGAAGAATTATAATATAAACTTTCTTAAATAAAAATTAACTGGCTGTTTCAGGCTCAATTTTTCATTATTAAGTCTCACTGGAAAGGGTTGAGGGTGGAATGTGGAAATTCTTCTCCATTCTGAGGTCGAGTTTTCTGATGATGGCAACAGTTCTCTTGCTTTGTTTTCAGAGCCGGACTTCGTGCTCTTCCAGTTATTTTCACTTTCTTGTGCAAGAAGTATAAATTATTGCATTTTATGCCGGAGTCAAATCAAAGTTGGATATTTCGTAACTTGCGTTTGTCGAGTCCATGCAAATCGGTGTGTGCCTTACTTAAGGATCACAGCTTTTTGGGCTGCAGGCTGACTCGACATCCAACTTTCATATACTCGCCTCCTTTCAAAGGCGTCGGAAAACGGAGGAGGCGGAATGCCACCCCCCCCCCGTCAAATCTCAGACACCGGAGCGCTCCTCGAATGAGTTTTGCAAAATGACTGCTGTTCTATCTCAAAACTCCTTCCCGCCGAATCTACTCCCAATCCGAGTTTGGACCGAATCGAATTCAGCTCCCTTCCCAGAAGGTGTGCAAAAATGAGCTCACAAAGTGCTATGCGCGATGGAAAGCATGAAAACAGGCCAGGATATTGGAAGATGCAGAAATGGCGAAACTATTTTATATTCCGATATTCCATTCAGGCAGCGGTAACAGCGTACTGCTTTGGGGTTCGCGGTGTGACAAGAAGATCGCGAGCATCTCCACATCGTTATTTGAAATAGTCATTATGATTCGTAGGTTTAGGGAATTAATTAAAATTAATTGAAATTCGTTTAGACGAGCCCATAATTCTGTAACGTTATGAAATAAGCTAGGTCAGATCAAAACTTTATTAATATAATAGAAAACTTTAACTTAAAAACTTTATTAATTTAAAATATTTTGGATTATTTAGGGGGGAAATGGAACTTTAATGGAATTACGTTGCACTTGCCTGTTACAATGGGGAGTGATTTAGCTATTTTTATTCGTTATTTTTTTAAAAAAAAATTCCAGAAATTTCATGCATGTAGCTCATTGTAGGAAATAGAATTTGAGAGATTTTAATCCACCAGATCGGTAACAGAATTAGTGATTTCTCGGTCTTTTTGCGGAGGGCAAATTTATGCAGAAATCGATTGTAGCTCTAGCTCTTTTCCCAGACCTTAGCACAACCTGATCATATGCTGGTATTTAGAGTACCTCGTTGCGAATCTGGGGTAATTTTTTGATAAATTTAGAAACACATTCAATTTGGAGGTAATCATGAAGTATATTCCTTCTGACGAACCAAGGGGCTCTAACATTCTTCATTAGATATTTATTTCTAAAATATTGGAAATTCTGGTTGAAGGGCCCTCCCTTCATAAATAGGAGCCATACAATGACACTAGGCCTAAAATAACATTTTAGAGCAGAATTTTGGGCCTCACACCATAAAGCAATTACGCTATAGAGTTTCAAACTCAAAATTCTAGTTTTGGTGCGGGCCGCTTTAATATGGCAATTAAATTTTAATTTAGGGTCTACAATTAACCCAAAGTATTTGTACTTAGCTACAAAGGGTGCGGGTTGGTCAAATATTTGGTTAGGAAATAGATTGGGCATAGAATAGTAGATGCACAATATTAATTTCTCAAAATTTATTTAAAGTTATTATTTATAATTATGAACGCTTCAAAGCTGCATCGCATACATTGAAATATGAACGCTTTCAGCAATACCTGAGAATTCGTGGTAAGTAGTGGCATAATGGTGTTTTATATTTCAAGCTCTGAGCAATCCGTCAACTATATTCTCTGTATGCTACAGTTCGGAGGATTTCCAGTTTAAATCCAATGACAGAACTTGTAAACAGTCCCTGTCAGATGCTGTTGGGGTAGCAGGTCACGCTTTCTAACATTATTTCGATTCTTTTGTGTTTGTTTTTCATCTCATTTAAAGGTTTGTACATTGGATTTTGAATCCCTCTGAGTGTTATTACACGCATAGAAATTTCTCTTCATTATGTTCATCTATCTATCTATCTATCTATCTATCTATCTATCTATCTATCTATCTATCTATCTATCTATCTATCTATCTATCTATCTATCTATA
>JAOUZG010051635.1:925554-950498 GCA_026289955.1 Argiope argentata | reverse complement strand
TATATATATATATATATATATATATATAGGATGGATAGAGAGAGAGAGAGATTGTGGAAATTACTGGTTAGTGTAATAGCAGGTACCTTACTCCTTCGTTTGTCACTTCTTCCTATTGATCAGTGCCTCCAGCAGAAGACACGAGAAGTGCAGACAATTGTCCTTCACACCAAGGCGTGGCTGAGGTGAAGAGAAACTATTTCGACGTATTTAAAAAAAAAGAATGTGGAGACAAACTATTACCAAGTGTTATCTGAAAAACGAGCTTTTATGTTAACTTTGAACTCGTTTGTTGAAGTTTCGTACTATAAACTTGTCGTCAATTTTTTCATCCTAATTTATACTTCATCATTAACAAGACTATAATGTCACATAAGTTCTCAAATATCAATTAAATCGAGCTCATTATTGCGTGGTCATTACCCCCACAATAACCTTCCTATGAAAGATTGTTTTCGAAACCCTACAAAAATTTTCAATTTCTATAAAAATTTTCCTAAAAAATCAAAGAAAATCTTATAAAGAGAAAGAAAAATATTTTGCCTACATAATAAATAGGTTCAAAATATTATAATATCCCGGTAAAGTTAACAATATAATATCGTAATACTAATCGCCTTTGACGACCAACTGATTTGCCAAAAACTTTGCTATATTTAATTGCCAATAAATCGTTGCTATTAATACCCAGGATAACATCAAAAAGTCATATATTAAAACCATCATGTTATTTTAATTCTCTTAGATAATCTTTACCCCTTGTAAGTTATATAGATGTTAAAAAGAGGACTTCTTAAAATTTAAACAATGGAAGAAAATCACGAAATCACGTATTTAATGAAATAATGAAAACGATTTCGGTTTCCCTCACAATTATAAAAATATTGTTAATAAATAAACTTAAAAGTATATTTAAAATTTGCTTAAATCTAGAATAAAGAGTCTTACAACTACTAAATAGCCGTCATTGTAAAATGACTTTTCGAACATTAAAACAATGTTTAATCATTTTTTTTTCAGCTATAGATGAAAAACACCAAAATCAAACATACTTTTTAATTAATTAAAATTATAATAAAAATTTCAAAGAAATATATCAGGGGCGTATTTTGATTTAAATCTGGACCCTATTTGATAGCTCTGAGTCAGATTATTTGCCCATGACGCGTCAAAACAAGTATTCATTTTCATTTCAAAAAGATATATTCGCTGTAAAAAATGTAAGGAATAAAGAACAAGTAGGTATGATTAATAAAAAAATTGTAACAATAAAAGGACAATCAGTTAAACAGAGTTCGGATTTTTAAAAACTTTTACACGTTGTTAAACATCTGAAGTTGAAAACAACATAATAAACGTCAACAATCATGAAATCAATTTTAAAAAGCAGACCTATCAATTGTATTGCAAATTTAAAATGGTTTATCTTACAGGCCTATTTTAAGCTCGTTGTATTCATTCCATAGTTATATGTAGTCTTCCCTTGAATTATGTTTAAAATGTTTTAATGCATTCACTTCATAGACTTCTGCATAAATCGATCACCAAAGCTCCAGTATAAAGTCTGTGACAATGTTATAACATTATTTTGTAATGACAATATCATAAAGGGTGTTCCAAAATTAACGCACTATTGTCCCCATTCGTGCAGCAAAGTTCTGGCAACCCTTTTTAAAAACTATTCGACATCGTATTTTAGAGCTAGTAAGAATAGAGCGTTGCATGGTATTTTAACTGTACACTTATTTTAATTGTGGAACTATATTTCAAAAATAAAGAAAGTTCGATGGACACAGTTCGAAAATTTTAGAATCAGCCCCGTAGAAAGTGTGGCTTAACATCATTGGATTTCTTTTTATGAGATTTGAAGCCACAAATCTGTGCCAATAAGCCTACAAGCAAGCGTTCATTGAAGCTGGAAATTCGACGCTGCATCAACGAAGTTCATGCAAAAGAGTCATGAAAATTTCGACAAAAGAGTGTGCATTCGTCAGCAAAGCCTTGGAGGCGATTTGCCCTATTGATATTGCATGCATGACCCTATCCTGTGCACTTTACGATTCACAAAAATATAACAGTTTGAAGGGGAAAAAACCTGTGTTTTTTTATTTAATCCAAATCTTACGTTAACACTTTATACTGTTGTTAAAGCTCCATTTTTACTAACCCAAAACTATCAGCTGTCAAATGGTTTTTTTAATAAGGTTGCCGCCGGCTTGCTGGCACAGAGGTAGCGCGTCTGCCTCGTGTTCTGGAGGTCCCGGGTTCGAGTCCCGGTTCGGGCATGGTTGTTCCTTTGTGTGCTATCTGTGAGCTGTGTGAATGTGCCCCCCTGTAAAAAGGGGCTGTGCAAGCGTATGTGTGTGTGTTTCATCTTCATATGAGCTAGAAGTCAGACTTCTGCCCTCGGGTGCTCAGGGGTTCATACCCTCAGAAGCTACTGCACCCCTCTTTCCGCGGTAAAAAGCGGACACGACATCATCATCAATAAGGTTGCCAACACTTTACTGCACAAATCGTGACAAATTCAAATTTTGCGTTGATTTTGGAACACCATTTCACACTAAATCAACCGATAAGAAAAAGTATCTCGGAAGAAATCGAAAATTTTGAAATGCGATAAATTTCGAAAAGATGCTGAAATACTTTTGACTCACATCCACTTTTATTCCTTATAAAGAAATATCTTTTCTGGAATAAAATGACACTATAATTATTAATTAATTATAAAAAAAGCACGGAACCTAAAATCTGCCATTCTTGAAGCAGATTTTTTTTAACCAGCCATTTCGAAAGCTTCCTCTGCTGCCGTCTCCCGACGATGAGAGCTCGTTTTCATTCGTGTGTCATGTTTCATTCGTCATCTCACTCCCCCCCCCTCCTCTGCTCTCCCACTGTCATCGACGAGAAAGAGTAAATTTCATTTCAGTTAAAAGGGCCTCGAATTTTGCATTTCGTTTATGTTTATACGTTCATTGATACGTCTATACGTTCATCCGATAGCATGGAATTATGCATTTCTATTAAACTGCATTTCTTTCGTAATAAATAAGATCTAATACCTTTCCCTGCCTTATGCCAGAGGCAAGACAATTTATTTTCTGGCGGAAGAAAGGGGTGCAGATTTTTCTGCCCTAATTTTTCAAATGTAATAAGATCAAAGTCATTGTTACTTGCCTCGCGGAATGCGATGGAGTTGTTTTAATGATTCAGTAAGGTTTTCAAGAGTACTGTCGCTTTTAAAAATCCTTTTCTAGAATGACGTATTGCTAAAATGATCCGAAATTTGGGGAATAAAAAATATAACTTTTTAAAAAATATACAATACATGTCATTTTATGTCATGCATTTCACAAATAATTTTTTAATCATTTTCAGAAATAACGTTTCAACATTAAAATTAATCAAAGCTTTTAAGTTGGCATCAATGTTTGTTAATGCGGTTTGTAAACTATAAACCACACGACAAACAAGCAAATTTCTCCAACAATAAAAAAGTCTAAATGATAAAAGACCAAGAAGTCCGAAAATAAAAATTATTTTCCTGATTCTGCCACTCATTTGACTAACATCCGTTTGCCAACGTTTTCCCCCTTCTTATTTTACTGTTTAAAAGTGCAAAAAAAAAAAAAAATACGTATAAAAAGTTTGTGAAATAAAGCATTATGAATAATATTTTTTTTTATTTATTGGTTAATAAAAACTAAGAAGTTACTTCTCTTGCTGATTCCTAAACTAGTCAATGAATCAAATGCCCAATCTTAACGAATCACGTACGGCGTTGTGCACTCTCGGCGCGCTCCCAGGCCCCCCCCCGTTTTTTTTTTTTTTGAGCACTCTAAAAGCATGCCTGGGAAGCAGTAGGATGCACATAAGTTTATTTTTAATTTACATTCGATATCATATTTGCATAAGGTATTCTCAAACAACAGTATGTATTTTATACATGCATTTATTATATGAGAATTTTTCACATTTCACCTACTATTTATTTCACAGGCTTGAATAATGTTTCAGAGTGGGATATTTGGTAAATACATTCACTTGTGAATGGTGTCCGCAAAGATTTACAAAAGTATCTTGTTTTCAGACATTGAGAACCCTCTCACGCATTCTCTCGTGTTTTGCTCATAATCTATTACAGACCAATCACAAGTTTTCACGCGTTTTGCTTCCCATCTGGTATTGCTTCATAAATAACTAGATGATTTCAGAATGTACAAATTTTCCCCAAAGCATGTTGTCCACGACGTATTTCCTCTAGATTTCTTCGTGGCTCTTAATGTGTTAAATATTTGTCTCTCGTTGATTGTGCATCGATTTTGTCGAATAAACGTAAAAACGTGACATCTCGAGAACCGGTCACAATGCTCGGCCCTCTAAAAGCGAAAAATCTCGTACCCGTAAGCAATGTATTAAATACTTTTGAGCAACCGAAGAAATTTATGTCCATTTTCCAAAATCACTTCAGTATTAGCATTGTTCAAAAAACGAAGATCACTGATGCGAGTTTTCAGAACAAAACTTAAAAGGAAGACGAAAACTTTAGTTCCCAGCTGCGAAGGGAATTCTTTGTAAAAAGGAAACCGAAAGCAACATCAGTGTGTCATAACCTAGTTATTAACCCTTCATAGTCCGATGGTGCTTCTGAGGCACCATTCAAGACGGTGCATCATTTTGAAGTTTCATTTATTCATTTTTCAAGTTAAATTGTTAAAAACGCTTACATAATGGTTAAGAGATGTAGATTAATTTTTCAAAGAAATTCGACTTAAAAGAATTATGTATGTTTAATTTTCATAACAATAAACCAATCTTTATGTTAGGCGAATAATTTTGCATGTAATTATTTTTCGGAGTGCAAAGGGTTAGCTATGCTTAGTATGTAAAGATAGTTAATCTTTTTTACTTTCTGTTATACGAGGAGAAAGTATTGTTGTAGTTAAAAAAATCGAACTTGAGAATGTGAAGAATTTCCCTGTTTTATACATGAGCTTGGAAAACCGATTTCTTCTATCGTTGATTAAACTCGACGAAGCTTTTAACTAGACAGTTCGAATTTGGTATGTCAAACTGTCCATCAAATCCTATGCGTAATCCATTGACACGCCATCTGTCTATTCGAGCATGAGACAATATGATAATTGTAAAGTGAAAAGAACTAATAGATAAAATATGGAATACAAATTTAGCATCTAAAGTGCAGACCCTTATGTTTGTACCTTATGCCTTGAGGTAAACGCGTCGATTGGTTGACTGTCTTTTGGCGTGCATCCTGTAGACGCGATAGCTGAAAAAATGCAAAATAAAAAATGCTCAAATAAATGAAATGCGATCTTGCTACGAAAAATAGGGTTTTGAATCCAGTTCTGGTAGGCATCTTTGTATTTTACATATCCTTTAGTATAATGTGAGGAGCCGCGATGACTCATCGGCTTCGGAACCGGAAAATGTCTGGTTCGAAACCCGAATCCATCGAACATACACCGTGTAAGCGGGTCTGGCGGATGTTTAATCCAGCGATGTCAAATTCCCCCCCCCTGCTGTGGTGTAAAAAGTTTAGAGAGGAGGTACCAGCTCAGCTGTTGTTCTCATCGTCTGACCCCGGCTCAAAATTAGTAGGTCCGTACCAAAATAGCTCTAGGCTAGATTTAAAACGGGTCTTTAAAGTAACGTAACTTAACTAAATTCATTATAATGTAAAACACTATGCTCATATGCGGAAGTCTTAAAATAAAACTCTGATCACTTTCAGAATTCACGACCTTGAATAAAACCGGCAATTTCACACGGGAGAGGGAGGAATAACATTTTTATTTGCAAAAAAGCAAGAAAGCTTTGAGGGGATATTCTGCAGCTGGTTGAAAAAAAGGTTGAATGAACGATAAGGATCCACTGCTAAAGAGAAGGAAAAAATGAATGATGTCCTCTTGTAGACGAGTAATGACGTCTGACACACTTAACATAGACAGTGTCACGTCCGAGCGCACAGTGCGCTCTCTCTCTGTCGGAACATGACCCGGAGGAGGGCCAGTCATTATTCAAGGTAAAAGATGCGGGCATTCCGTCAAGTGATGGCAATAAGGCGTGCAACCTTACGGTTAGCTGCTACCACTATTCTCGAGATATGTGTTGCCCCAACCACGGCTGTTGTCTAACAATGATCTTCCTTCAATTAAAGTGCATATTTTAAGAGATTTCTTTGAAAAAAATGAGGCGGGGTGATGGTATAATTTTGGAATCGCTAAATTGTTTGGTAGTTAAACATATTTCGGTTTCTTCAAAAATTATATGGAAACTTTACTTTTCGCCAAATATATTAGTTGCATTTAATTTCACTTAAATTATTTTTAAAAACTTCAAGAGATATATTTGCCCGCAAACTGTCAAGTCCTCTTATACGTACTCTATTCATTAGATGCGTGCAATTTGTTTTGGTGGTAAGCGTTGCTATGACGTCTTATTGCTTATAATGACGTAATCGTCGGTTCATCTATCTACCCTTTTTTTTATTATCCATACACAGATGTCAAAAAGAATCCTTCTTTTATCTTTCAGTCAATCTTTCGACCAAATATTTGACGCGCCGGCGCCCTGGTGTAAGGTGACGTGTCGTCCCCGTGATCCGAGTGCCCCGGTTTAGATACGGTTGCTCTTCTGTGTCTACCTGTGTAAATGTGCCCCTTTAAAAAAAGATTACGCGAGCTAATGTGAAAGTATCTAAGAAATATTCTCAGCCCTAGTTGGCGTTATTGAAAAAACAATGGATACTAACTCGGCTTAAATCGCTGACAGATCTGTCAGCTGGCATATAAAGTTTCCTCAGTCACAACAACAATGATTTGCGGAACAATCAAAATTATTTGCATATTGGGACAATTATGTGTTCTATTGTTGAAAACATGATAAAAAAAGTTTAATTGTCAAAAATTAAGAAAATGTATGCCCAAATATTAAATTTGTGTCACGTAATTATAAGTTTTTAAAACTTCATTAAAATAGATAGTAATTTTTGTTCCGCAATATTCTCGGATGTCATAGCTGAAAACTTTAAAATTTTGCTCCATTTGTAATTAATTAAAATTGTAAAAAAAAACTTCCTGGAGAATGTAATATGCTTCTCCATTCCCGCGCTTCAAAGTGCGCGTGTGTGTCCAGTCAAGACTCTACATCAAACGATGGAGTGACAAAACATGCCTCTTTCTAAGAATTGGAGAAATTAATTCCATTTCGCGGTACTTGTACCGCTAGGCTTAATAGAGGCTAAATATTTATGTTAAATATTGTTTTTAATGCAGTGGTAAGCATTTAATGCATAGCTGCTTCAACAAAATGTTTCATAACTTCAAATTTTGAAAAATATATAAATCGAATTATTTTAGTTTCTGTCAGTACTTCGTGTCTCCCTAATTTTCTATCTTTGCAACATCTAATAAATTCACATGAAACAGCAGCAGTACTTTACAATGGAAATTTAATAAATTTTTTAACATTCTTTATAATATATTTTTAACATTTTTTTAATATCAAAGTAATATTTAATTGTAAGTACTATCAATTTCTTTAAAAATATGGTAAATATTTATATAAAATATTATAAATATTATAATATTTTATTATTATAATATTATAATATTTTATTATTATAATATTATAATATTTTATTTATAAAATATTATAATTTTATAAATATTATAAATATTCTTCAATTGCGACCTAGTCAACAAGGAAAAATAAAAGAAAAATCCTCAACAACGATTAAAAACTTTACATTGAAATATTAGTAATATCAAAAAAGTGATTCGAGTTTCATTTCAATAATAAAATATATTTTGATAAAATATGCTAAAAACATTCTAATTAATTATAAACAGAAAAAATCGTAGGTAAAAAATGCAATAATTGGAATGATAATCATCTAAATTTAAAAAATAAATGTCTGCACTGTGAGTACGAGTGTTTCCTACCATAAACACAAATTCTGAGACCATGGCACCCCGAAATAAACGAACGCTGTTCCAGAAGGACGTCTCGAAAGAATTGACCTGTTATGGTTCCAATTTGCATATGAAGGTCAGTTCTGGAAGCCAGAATAATTTATCTCCAAACGAACAATCCTGCACCATCGTAATGGTGTCGTTCAATGACGCTCTTTTGGCGGTAACGAGTACCTGGTACCATATGAAAGTCTAAACCTGAACTCGTCGAAAGACATCACACAGGTTCTCTGTTGCGGTGTCCACAATGCATGCTCTCTACTCCAGGCTAGCCGCAGGGTGGCATTAAGTGGAACAAATCTGACAGGCATATAGACCAATCTGCCCTAGGCGTCTGTCCGCGGTCTGCCTTGAGACTCTCTCACCAGTGGCCGAAGAGAGCTGATGACACAGGTCTGATGCTGTGCACCGTCTGTTTGTTTTGGCAGTAACTTTTAAAAACCGATCCCCATTCGGAGTTGAAACTCGGGGGTCGGCCTATGCAGTAACGTGTACTCGCATTACCATCGTTATCAAAGCCTTCAAATGGCACTCTGGGCTACTGCAAGTTCCTCGAATACTTCCAGCTGGGTACATCCACAATCCAGATGGCCGTTAATGCTGCCACGAAAAAAATCATCCAAATGAGTCCTTTGTGTTGTAACTATGCTTTGATTGCACTGAAAGACTTATAAAGAAAAAACAATAGATATTGGATAATTGATAAAAATTTCAATTCTTTGTCTGTATTCCTTATACATCACTCACTTCCACTCTTGTCAATGTAACGTGCTATCACTGTCATCTGGTGGCTTCCTTCAATTTGAATATGATTTTTGAAGATGTGTGTAATTATTTTATGTGTGATGTATTCATTTTCAAGTTCGATTTCCGCATGATTCTGAACTCAATTCATGGACACGAGTGTAATTAAAGACCTAGAAAAATCTCTCCAAGTTTCGTATTTTCAATTCCAAAATAAATATGTTCCTAATTTTATAAATTTAAATCAAACGCCCTGCCCTGTAGAGATCAACCCATTAACATCTTCCTTATGAATTGAGAATAAATATTTTCCCTTTTACTATACGGTAGAATTTTTAAATCAGCATTTTTCTGAAAATCATTCACAAAGACATCAAAGAGAAACAAATGAAAATTCAATTAACTGTATAAGTGATAAGTTTCAAAAGAAATCAAATATTATTGCAATAATAAGAACTGTATATATTTAAAAATGTATGGTAAATGATGACACAAAACTAATAAAATTTCATAACTTCGATTTAAAAATTTCATCATTGCAATTATAAAACAAATCAGATGAAATAAAAGCTTCAAAAAATTTTTAATACATTTTTTACTTATATTTAGTACATTTGTTTATTGTAAGCATCTACAAAAATGTGCTTCAATTAAGCCTCATATTTTGAGAAGATACGTTATTATCACTACAGTTTTAATGATATTTTTAGAAAAAAGATACACAACGTTTGACTCATTTCAAGACAAGCATGGAAAATAAGCTATTATAAAATGAAGTAACGAATGAATTATCATGAATTTGATGGGAATCAGTAACTTTATTATCACTGCATAAAGACTTATAGTTGGTTGGAAATTTCAATATTAAATGTCATTCATGAAATCGATACTCGGAATGAATAACATAATTAACTTAGACTCCTCTTAAGTATTCTCCTTTCTTTCTTTTTGTTACATATTTACTATATACAACAAAATCCTCAAAAGATATTCTATATACTAGCATATTTTGCTATCATATGCATAGCACATTACAGATCCTGATACTATTTGGCCAGAATTCTTTCCACCTAATTCTACAAATTTTAAAGAAATTATTACTTTTTTCAATTATCTTGTGTGTGGCTCATCTACTTTGGTTTTCAAACGTGTAAGCATAAAATGGTGCATTTTTACTAACGTTACTAACATGCGGGAAAAAGTTGAATAAACATTATGTACCTTTATTTTTTTGATCAATTGTATCCCAAATTTGATTCAGACTTACATATTTGATATAGGAACTACGTAATTCATTTGTTTGTATCATTTACCACCATCTCGTTTTGTCATCATCAGCAACACATGAGCAAAAGGAACAAACAGATATTTAATCCTTTGATGGATCTTATTTGAAATTTAATACAGATCTGAAATTCTACCTATAAAAACGTGTACTGAATTTTGTGTTCCTGAATCTGTTTTTTTTATTTATGTCATCTAGAGAGACTTTAAATATAAATATATCGGGCAAAATTTGATCAATAGACATTAATCCAAAAATTCCTTATTTTTCGGATTCAGAGAGATTTTAAAAATAGAAATGAGTGAAAATCTTGTGCTGATCAAATCGGTGCTTTCTTTTCGTATGTCTCCTATTCGAGAAAATAAAAATGGAAGCATTTCATTGACAATTCACTGTGTTAGGATCACTCACATTCTCCTCCTCATACGCTCCCCCATTTGTTTCCTTAAAAGTTGTCTATGATCATGAACAAACAAAAAATGTGATCAAATTACCCCAAACGCCCCCCAACCCAGTTCATTTGCACCATCTTTTGAACCATGTGAACTACAGCGATCTCAAAATATCTTCCAAGCACCAAGCAATTATCCATCTCAAGGACTTGTTAATTTTAGATCCTTTTCTCTTTTCTTTCGACCATTTGAGCCGAAGATTCGGTCACATCAACTATTGAACTGAAGCAAGAAGAGTTCCAGAAGGGATCCCGAGCCGTAAAGTGGTGGTTTTTCTTTCCAACGTCATCTAGAAAAGAAAGGGGGCAAACAAAAGAAAGAAAAACGCAAAACAAAACACCGAGGCTCTGTTGAATCATATTCAGAACAACAGCAACTGGTGTCTTCGGAAAAGACACGGCTAGTTCCAGCTGGCCCTTGGCCAAAGGCGTCAAAGCAAAGCACATAGCGAGGCTTAATCGTAGTGCTGAGAAAATTATCATTGCTAGAATCTTTACTAAAGACAATAGATCAACCCTTATCTCCAAAACATTAGCCCTGTTGAGCCATTTAGTGAATTAGATTGTACAAGCTTCCCAACGTGGAAATGGCTGACTGTTAGTGTGGTTAATGCTATTAAATAACTTTGTTACTGACCATGTTATAAACAATTAAAATTTGACTTCATGAATTTTTTAAAATTATCTTGTGCCGATATTCACTCTTTAATTGGAATATCATTTGTTTGGAATATCTAGCGATACTCAGGAAGAAAATCATCACAAGAATTTCTGTTCCAAAAATTCACGTTCTTTTTTTTCTCATTTTTGAGAGAATTAAACAATTAACTAGAAGGAATAATTCAGAAATAGTTTGAGGAAAAAGTTTCATTCGTGTTCAAGCGAATGAAAAAAAATGTGTGTTATCGGCACTCACTGTAATTCCTGGAGGGCCTGACGAAGATTCATCGATTACAATTGCCATTACTCCGGCTATATTAACAATTCCGCTGGAAAATATTGTTCATTACTTGTATCATATTTTATACCTTTTTTAACATTTGAAATGACACCATATTATGCAATTCGCTTTTGAGCAGTAACCATTAGAAAAACGAAAGGAAGGTATCTTACATCGAACCCAACGTCATAGTATTTCCGTTTTGCACAGTATTTCAGAATTCTACTGAATGTATAATGTTCTAATCCAATAAGAAATATAAAATTATGATGTCGGCGTGAATATAAAAAGTCATTCCCTTTGAGGATGAAAGTTATTTCCAACGAGGAACATATTCTTTTATGAATTGACTACAATCTGATCAGTAGTAACCAATAAACAATTGAATTGATATTTATCTCTGCGTCTTATCCGCTTATCAACATTAATAAATTTTTTAAACTTTTCCTTATTTTTGATCCTTATTTCATTCTTATTAAGAAAAATTTAAACAATATTCGGAGGCCTTCCTTTTCTTCTATTTCTAAAGATTTCACTTAAATATTTTTTATTTGCTAATGGACAGTTAAATACTACCCATTAAAAATTGAATTAAGTCAAATACATTTATATCTATCTGATGAAAGTTAAAGCAAAACGAATTCTTTTCACAACCCAAATTGTACAAACCGACAATTTAATTTTGAAAAGAGTTTGCAAAAGGCTCAAAACTAAATCATACTGAGATAAATCTTGTCAAATTCAAATAAAAAAACTTTAATTTTATCTGGATAGAAAATATGTCATGATTTTTTTAGTATCATAACATACATCGGACGGACACATTCTTTAACTTATTTCCAATGACTTATACGATACAAATATAGTTCAATTGTGGGATACTTTCTGGGTAGACAATGCTTTATGAAATACTATAAAATACAACGCTTTATATAAAGAGTTAATTTTTAATCAAAAATTTAACTAACAAAAATTCTAATATTTTAACAACTTCAGAGCTTAGTATTTTATAAAAAGCATCACATAAATGAAAAAAGGCTTTTCAATAATTCCAATGTTGTTTTTGTTTCTAATTTTCATAATTGTTTGAAAGCGTTTTAAAACAAATTTCACAACAATATTTCTAATTGCTTTATAACAATAAATTGTCATTTATTTATTTCTTATGGCATAAAACTAAGTCTGAAAACAAGTAGGAGAGACATTCCTTCGCTTCTTTTCTTTTAATGCATCGTAGATTCGAATAAGGAAGCATTCATTTCCTATGCGAATCATGAATTTTTCCAAATAAAAAAATAATAAGATACAGTATTTACGAATAATAATTACTTTTGTTACTTTTCCATGCACAAAATTCGAACATGAGATTTCAAAAAATTCCATGTTTCTTATCTCTTAATCTCGAACATACATTGTATTTTTGTATGTATATTGTATCAATCTGTGAATTCGATAACATTAAAACGCTTTGAGTAGAAGGAAAAAAATTTGGGGATTTATCGTTGCACAAAATATTTAAATGAAATCTATTAACGAGAAGTCAGTTTGTTCTGGTTGTACGAGTACAAGTGAACACATTAATTGCACTAAGTCCTAGATGAATAAAATTTGCTACACAGATTTAGCATTTAAAAAGTCAATTTTGTCAAATTAACAACCAAATCTTTCAGAGTCGATCATCTATTGACATGCGCATTCATATCCATTCAAAAGATAACTAAAAAGAGTAACAAATGATAATTGAAGATTTTGATCTTGTTACGAAAATTGCAGGGGTTTTTTTTTTCAAGTTTTGGTTTCTATAAGTCAACAATGGGGCTTTCGGTAGGCTCATTTGGTTCTCTGCATTATGCTACGAAACATAAAATGTTCGCGTGCTTCACCGCACACGCTGAAAATCTGAGAACTAGTGAGTTTATGAGGTATTGCCAAAGACCCATCATCCTGAAGGGGACAATACCATTACTTAGGAGTGTGCCAAAAACTTTCGATAGAATATTCGTGCTGTTTTAAATATCGATATTATACTAACCCTTTTGGTGCATTTGATGCATCAAACGTCCGTACGAGAACGACGAACGTCTAAACGATAACGTCCCGTATTCGTTTAAATTTTATTCATTCATTTTTTTTTGTAATTCTAATCCTTTTAAATTATCTCAATATCATGCCGCTGTACATTTTCTGAATAATAAAAAATAAATGAATTCTTACATAAAAGTCACTGCGCCTTCATATGTTCAAAAAATTAAATGCGCTTCAAATGCAAAAGTTAATTCGAATTAATGTGTAGTCAAAGAGCTAAGAGATCATCAAAAATCCATGTTTAGTCTAGTTTATTTTAACTGTATTAACACCCCGTTGTTAAACAAAACTAGAGATATTTTGAGACGGACATGATTTTCAGCCACGATCAGATGATAAGGCCGACACCTGAGCAATAACCCCCCCTCCACATTACAGCACATCTCACCTTATCATCGGGGTGCCGTTGCCTGGATGATTCTCATCCCCAGTTTCTCAGCAGTTATCTCACACCCAACTCGGATGGGTAGGGAGAGGTGGGCTTTCCCTTACCGACGGGCAACGTTTGATCTTCAAGAATTTAACATGCAACAGACTCCCTTACACGAAGGTTCTTCGGTGGAATCGGGAATCAAACGTGAAACCCTATCGCACACGATCTGTTACCTTAACACCAGGCCACCGCAGCCCCCATCGAAAATCGCAATCTCATCTCGAAGAGATCTCATTAATATTATAATTCACTCTTGTTAGAACTTCCTTTGTTATTTTCAGAATAAATCAAATGTAAATAATTCACCAATAATAGTTACCATTTCTGATATTAAAGAATGTCAAAAATTTCGAATTGATAGATTAAAGCGCCGAATGCAAAATCATTTTCCATTGTAAATTCCGTACACGCACACACAAATGTAATGCGCTTGCTAAACATAAGAATTGTCACGAGTTTTTTTCCCCAGCAGAACTATACCAAATCACCCTGACCTTTTACTCCGAGGTTGCAGTGAAGAAATGAGCTCACTTTGTCACCTGTCTCTCCAGATGCACTGCGTGCTGCTGCTCCGTTTAAGTTTCAAGAGCACCACATGCTTTGTTTAGTTCGTTTGTCTTCTTTCATTTTTGATGCCTGTTGGATGGTGGGCGAAAAAAGAAATGCCATTAGTAAAAACTCTGAGAGCTGCAAAATTAGTCCCTCTGTCTTTCGAGGCAAAAATTGGAATATAAAGCTCCCTAACTCAACGCGTGAAGTAGTTTTCAGTTTTTAGAAAAACTTTCGTTAAAGCCGTACTTTGAATCAATGCATCTACTGCCTGTGGATATTTTATTGAAAGTGATTTTAACACGTTGATGGGTACCCCTGACTAACTCCAACTCATGAAAACGATACGACAAAACAACTAACTACGTAAATGGCTTTATACGTTCTGTCATATCTCATAATATTATAATTATGCGCTGTAATGCTACGACTACAGGAAATGTAAGAATTTTAGTAGTGTTTCGTAAACACAGTCACCAAGGTTGTACTGTCCATCAACTTGTTAAATTAATAAATAAAAAAATGAAAATAGTTGTTGGTTATCTTGTAGCAACTAGAATTTTAGGGATTTAGAATTGGTTGGGATATTTTACTTATCCTCATTCATTTGTAAACAGCGTCATAATTTGAAATCACTTTTTAAGCACCTGAGGCAATGTTATAAAGAGGAATAAAATGTTCGATAAATTCTTCGAGAGATCATCTAATCCAAAAAGAGAAGGCAGTTGTGGAAAATTGAAATATTCGTATCTTTCTAAAATCTTTACGTTTGAAGGTAACAATATAAATTAAATTAGCGTTTCATTCAGACGAACAAATTGAGTAAAACATTTTTAAAATAACTCTAATTGCTCAACTAGTGATGAAAAGCGATTTTCAAATCTTAGTTTCGACTATTTTTAACAAAATTATTGCCACATTTAAAAAAAAATGAAAATTAAACGCTTCTCTTCTTTCTTTAATTTGAAAACGCCTAACTACTAACTTTGCGTGGACTAAACTTTATATATTTGAATAAAAGTAATTCAATAAAAATAAAGGGCAGAAATATCTGATGACGACATCCTTCTGTTAGTTTTTAAAATTTTCAAAAGCTACGCGTACTTTACATCATTCGGATGATTTGGATGTGTTTAATCATAAATTTTTAATGGAGTAATACAGATAATTATTTCTGCTTAAGGATTGAAATTATTGAAATATTAATTTGAATAATGAAAATTTTGATTTTACCTTTCAGTTTGCCAATAAAAGTTTTATTTATTCTGATTTCAACAACAATTTTTGGTTATTTATGGATTTATTGTTATTAAAACAAACTTTGCTTAGCGAGCAAAAAAAGCCTGACTCGCTTAACGAGCGATGTTTTGCGGAACGAAAGGCGAGGAGACCGAATTGAGCGTTTATAAGAGAGATGCTGAAAGCACGTGCAGTTATTGCTGCTTATATTGAGTGGCATTTACTCTTATAATGCAGTGTTAAAAGAATAGCTTGTACAGTGCTTGCACAACAATTTTTTTTTCATATTAAATGTTTCATTAAATAAAAAAAGTTAATTAAGATTACTTTATGCTTTACCGAAATTATTACCAAAACCTTATGAAAATCAATGCAGCATTTTGTATTTTAATAGGATATAGATTAGCTAAGCGTTTCATTTTCATTTATATAATATGCTATGATAACTCAAATAGAATTTGGCCTCAGATTCAATCCATGGAAATAAATAAAAACTTCATACAAATAAAAGTACTTCTTGTGGCGTGCACTAATTTTTATATCAATTTGTGTAGATTTTATTTTCATCAGCAGCATGATTTATTGCCGTCATCTTCCTTTTTAATAGTATTTTAATTAACATATTTAGTTTACGAACTTCTATTAATGCTTAATACTAAATAAGGAAGAAAAAAGTGCAAATAAAGGGGGGATGCTCTTTTTTCCTTTGAATAAAATTTTCTTTTTCAAAACATTTTTCCTAATATATAGCAAAGAGAAGGCCTTTTTTTAAACACTCCCAAATACTGGCAAACCATTGGTCCATGCTGACAGAAAAATAGCAGTTAAAAACTGTTGAATAGCTTATCTGAGCAAATGGAAAAAAAATTATTTCTACAACGTTCTCATATACTTTCTTCAAAGGATGCCAGTCATAAAAAAGATATCAAAAATTATTTTTACCAAACGCCACAAAACTAAAAGTTCCCTTGTTTCAATAAAAACACCTTCCCGGTGGCGTTTGCTTCCACGGTTTTTAAGTCGGTAATTTTCGCTTCTTTTCAAACCTCATCGGCATTTGCCACGAACGCATTTTAAAAATCTAGAGCTGAAAGGGTTAAAATGAAAAGTTTCTCTGCAAGAATATAATTGAATGATATGGATTTAAAATGTTTTAGTTAAATTTAAAATTATTCCTTGTTTCAGAATATTTTCGTTAGAATAGATCGATTTTTAATCATAAAATTTTTAAATTTGTACATAGTACTTATTATGAGTTTATAGTTATTATATGTATGAGCTATGCCCAGTATTTTAAAAATTTGCAAACCTTTATTCCAAAGGAAAAACTTACAAGGGACCAGATCCACCTACACGCGTTTTCTTTGCTTCAACATATCGAATCAGAAATTCATTTTCTGAAATCAAAACCTTTAACCATCCAGAGGCTGCAGATGGCACAGGCGGAGGAAATTCGACTACTTTTAATGCTATAAAGTTCGTCCATTTCATGGGAGCGCTTCGATTTCATGCAGATCACGATGTAATTTAGCGAGGGAAGAGCTAGATTTGCAAATGAGACGCACTGGTTATAACTCAGGGACCTGCATCCTTGCCCGTCAAACAAGGATTGCCCAAATAAACCAATGCTACTCATGTTAAATATATAACTGAAATAAATTTGTAGAGCGTTCCACATCTAGAATATGACTTAAGGTTTCCTCAGGTCTAAATCCAGCACTGAGAGAAGAGAAACGCGTCTATGAAAGTAAGTAAAAAAGATTAGTTAAAGTTTTATCGCTTCGAGCTAATAAAAGATTAATATACAAGGTGTCCCATAAGGTATGTAGCTTTTAATATTTACAGATTTGGATAGAAAATTTTAAGACAAGTATTTTGCTGTACAACATTCGGGTCCCCGAATATAGCGTCATAGTCTAATTATCCACATGTTAGACGTCGAAATACTCGCCTGAACGTGTTCTATCAGAGTATTCAAACATTAAATGCCGTGTAGCTTGTGGGACAAGTGCAACAGGAAAACATTTTCTAACTCAGAACGCTGAGACTCCTAAATCCTTACACATAAAATCTCCAAAATGAGCCTGAGAAAATAATACATACATTTAAAGGGACAAATTGAGGAAAACCTTACTTTTTTGTGTCATGCTGCTAAAGGTATGAATCTTTCAATGTGAATTACAATTACATTTTTTCGAAATATCAAACTATTTCATAACATCTTTTTTTTGGGGGGGGGCACTTTACATCTGCGCCAATGAACGACTGGAGGTGTGACAAACATCCCCACATCAATAGCTCTCCCCTTCGCAAATATTCAACCCTTCCAAAACAACATTCCCATCGCAATCGCTTTAAAATTGCGGCGCATAACAAAGACTCGCATGAAACGTCGGTAATGTCGGAAAAGAAAAGAGTAGGTCTTGCAAAACAAGCAAACGAAATGGGAAAAAAAGAGGGGGTAGAAGAGGGAGTGGGACAGGCTGCGACACAGAAGCAACTGGTGTCGTCCAACTGGAGTCGTTCCAAAGGCAGCAAATTCGCGCGCGAGGAGTTAGAGACGGAGCAAAAACTAAAAATACAGCCGGTGTACAGTGAGGCGCGTGCGGGACATGACGATGCGCGAGGATCCGATGAGGACTGCGGAGGACAAGTCTTCGCCGAACCATCGAGAGGATGATCCCGAGAACGGTAAGAACACTCCCTATCTTTCTGTTCGAAAATTGTCCATCCTTACGGTGAGAGGTCAAGGTGCCAGGTGAATTCTACGATGACTGTCTTCTTAACAATATCATTGGTAGAGCCGACCGTGAGACAGAAACCACTATGGATAGATGATGGATTTTACCTTGAGAACCATTTTTTTGGTCTCTGCTGAAGAAGCGATGTTTACATCCTCAATGACGACACGCAAAATAAAATTTGGATGAATATTTCATGTCGATGAACAGCTGAACAAGCTATGAATGTTTCCATCATCATTATCTGAATTCCTTATCGTTCATCATTGCAAACGGCCGATTTCATTCCTATTAGCATTTAGTGGATATGTGATTCGTTGATTTCTAATTAACTCTTGTTGGTGAGCCGTTGGGATTGATGATTACACTTGCATTCATTCTCATACGCTGTCAATGTCGTTCTGAAAAATTACCTTTTTACTTGGATTCTTATGTATGATGAATTTTTCATTCTGATGAAATGATTCGAAGGCTAACTTGAAAAAAAAACCATCTTGAATTTTCCAATCCTATGACTTGAATAATTAGTTGCGGTAAGCAAGCTAAAATGTAGTGGATCATTTTAATCCAAATCAGTAGTTAAATGGATTGCTAATGTATACTTTCTTCCACATGCATTTCGATGCAGTGCTAATTGTTTTTGCTTGTTATTTCTTCTCTTTTTGTCGTATGCTGTCCAATCCATTGAATTATAGTTAATATCAATTAGCAATGAGTCACTTTTGACTCTGGTTGATACATTTCTACCTGCTTATCTATTACATATTTCATTTGGATGAGGAGTTCGTGACATTTTTTTTTTTTCATTTAGGTAAAATTATTTATGATTCTCTCGCATATAATTCGACAGAGATTATTGAGTATTGTAGTGTTTCAATGCTTTAAATGGCAAATGTTAAATGTTCAATGTGCTTTGGTGGCGTTTAAAGTATTTTTCAACGTTGTTCAAACAATATCATCAGTCTTAATAATGCAAAATTGTTTATCGAGCATTATTTTAGATTGATGTACTCTTAATTACATTACTCTTTCCTTGTTTATAAACATTTCTTGTATTCTTTACCACTCGAAATATTAAAACTTGTATGGAAATAATTGTTATTTGGAAATATTTTACATGGAATCGAGTTCACAGTAATTAGCGTTTATATTCGGATTAGTTTTCTATTTCGAATCATTGTGCAATGCGATAACGTACATGCGATGGGTTTTTGTATTCAAATAAAATGGTTTGCAGGTGCCATCAAACGCATGAAATTTTCTTTACATTTTAATCAGTTCATTTCAATAAAAAATAAATATATCAGTATTTTACGGCTAAATCTATTGGCATGCACTGATATCGACAAACAGTATGCTTTTATCAGGTAAATAATATGCCAAAAAATATTCTAGGTTAACAATGGAAATATTATTATTTTACAGAAATATTACATTCTGATAAACCTTATTAATAATTAAATCGTTTTTATCTATTGCTTTGACAGACCGCAGAAACAGTATTGTAGGCAAGTGAATGATTGCATTAATATCATAACTATTAGTCTGGTAATTAACTCTTGCATGTGATAAATTACGTTTTGATAAGCACTTTTACAAAACTTTTCTTTGGATCCGCAATTCTATTCAAAATATCAATGACACTTCCATGAGAGCTCATTTTGATCGATTTTTTATTCTTAGAAATTGGATTGTGATCTACATTTTCAGCTTTTTAATATAAAAATTTAAATAAAAAATTATAAAACTTCAACGCTTTGAAAAATGCAATAAATTTTCATTTATAAAAATAAAATATTTTCTGTATAATGATAAATTTTGAATTTAAATTCATTGAGAATAGAGATAAAATATCTTTTTATGATTCATACGTCTTTTGCAATAAATATGCGTTTAGAATCATTAGCTGTGATGTGCAAAATCGCACCATCGTTTTATTCGCATAATTAGTTATAGGTTAATTTAGTTTAGCATTTTTATGCTGCAAATTTAGTTGTATCGAAGTCTCAATTGTCAAAATATTGCATAAAATATTAATAAAAATTTATTTATTTTTATTACAAAGCAATAAACAAATGTCCCTTGTATCTAATGTTCTATTTCAGATTGTAAAAAAGAACACCTTCCCGAATTCGGCAATTAAAAATATTCTAATAAAATCTGAAATTTTTGAACTGTACCACGTATTTTCTTTTATAAACATACATTAATTAAGTTAATTACTTTATTTTAAGTGCACACTCCGTAATGAAACAGTTTCAAAATAAATGTGAAAAGTGTTATATTTATATAAATTTATGTATCAAAAGAAAAATGTTTTTTTCTTTTGATGCACGAAAAGAAAAAATTCAGATTTGATAAATAAAAATAAGCAACAAAAACTTACACATACTTAAAAAAATAATTCAAAGTTGAATTTATGATAATATTTCTCTTTTAATTCTTCTGAACAGTATAAATGTGATTCATGTTCAACATCGATAAAATCTTATTTACAGGGGGAAAAACAAGATATCTTATTTTCCAAAACTTATCCTCTAACTGAAAAACAGAAATTTTAGATAAAAAGAATCTATAAATAAATAACCAATAATAATCAATAAATAATTTTTCTATTGTTCACAAATCCTTTCTGGGATTTTTGAACGGTTCTAAAAAGGGACGACAAATTCACATAAAAGTATTTATAATTTTCATTTATATAAAAAATCCAAAAAAATTAAAAGCTCTAAAATGTAAGACATGTTCATTAAAAATATTTTTGGTATTAAATATTATTTTTTCTAGTTTATTTTTTGCCATTATATATTTCTGGCCAAATTATTCTTTCTTACATAATTTAATCAATATGAGCAAATTTAAAAAATAAAAAATAGGTTTATAGTAAACCAAGATGCATCTGAAATTTTTTGAATTTTATTAATTGTCATTTTATTCTGTCATAAAATAAAGCGATTAATACCCCTCAGATATAATAGTGTTTAATTTTAATGAAAAAAAAAATAAAGATAAACACGAATTAATAATTCAATTTGCTAGAAATAAATTCTAGGGTTTCTTTTCCCTTGCCTTTTGAAATCGACAACGGATTGTATATATATTTGTTTAATTGTTTACTTGTTAATTTCAAATATACCACCTTCCTTCTATATTGCAACAAGCGTCAAGAATCATCATGCATAAGATCGATGATGTGAGATTAATTCCCAACACTGAGGCGCCGGATTCTGAGATGGAGTGCTCAACCGCCACGCCTTTGCAGCCTTTGCCTTTTAAAACAATCCATTTCAATATTTGAGAAAATTTAATTTTTCACTTTTTTCATTTTCTCATGTAAAGTGAAAGTACTGAAAGAGACGATTTTCAAATCCTTCAAGAAATTTCCCTTCCGCAATACGTACTCATACAAATATGTAAATGCGGAAATTCAAAAATAAAACAATTTAGATAACTGAAATTTTACAAAGGATTTTATGACTATAATCGTAGTTTGTGTCCTATTTTGCTTTTAAAAGGCCAGAAAAAAGATGCTAGAAATGAATATCATGTTTTCTGATTCTTGTGTAAAAACTGCGTCCCAGTAATTAATCATCAAAGATCGTACACGCCGACAGATTTTTTTCGTAACTACTATTCGTTGACGGTATGCAGTCAATACATAAATACATTTGTCAGAGATTATGCAAGAGAGTGTTTTTGGTAGGAAAAGGGGGGAGGGACATTCCAGCTGAACTTTTATTTTTCTCTTGCAAAACACATGAAAATGGAAGCACTGTATTCAACGAAGGCTTTTGCAAATCTCAGCATTTCCCGTGCATAAAAAAAAACATTTTCGAAATGTTCTTGCTATTTGAATAAATACGATAAATCAAACATGAAAAATCTGGAACATCAAAATTTGGTGTCTGATAATTACATCTATAACTCGAATTCTGTATCAAATTTTGTATTTTGTCCAGTGAAAGTATATCTGTCTGTCTGTTCGCCTAAATGAGTAGACGATAACTCAAAAACAACGATCCAGAGGCTATTTAGTTAATGGAGGATTTAAGTTTGACATGCGTCCTAACACACAAATGCAACTAATTAAATAAATTAGATATTCAGTTTCATAACTAGAATTTTCTATCGGTATCCTTTAATTGGTCTTCAGTCTGTCTTTTGTATACTAATTAGTTTTTAGTACAGTCTAGTTATATTAACGACCCATTTTAAAGCAACACTAGTAATATTTCGAAAAGGACCTTGTAAAGGTGAACTGTAGTCAAATGAGGAGGACGATTCCTGCAGAAGCAGGCTAATTAAATACAAAATGAGCCATATTAAACAATTATACAAAGGAGTCGGGACGAAAACATTCATAATGAGTTATTGCTGTTTTCAATTAAGATGCATCTGAAAAGTGTAAAAATGGGAACTGCTTATAAAAAATTAATTTTTATTTATTTATTACCCATTTATAAGATAAAGGTAAGGAGACCCAAGAAAGTTGTTCATACATGTCGGATTTGCGTATAACTTCATACGTCAATTTTATTTAATATGAGCCAAGTGCCAAGAAAAATAGCTATTTAGAAGAAAGGTAATAAAAAATTCATTTTCAACATATAGATGCAAAATAGTAGGCATTAAATTATGACACAAATTAAGATTGTTTCAATAATAGCTTCATCAAATGCACTCATTTGACCACCTGTAGACATTTTACTTAATTGAAATGCTCTCATTGCAAGTTAACATATATGTTTTTATTCCTTGATTTGCATTTAGAATGATTTCATTGTTGTCTTAAAAAATCAACCATTTTTTAGAGAAGCCAAGATTATTTATTAAACTTGTAACTATCGTTTGTTTTTCTATTGAATCTCTCTGGCTCTGAGAAATCAGCTTCTTTAGTGATATTTTCTTAACATACTCACAAGATTACTGTCAGTTCGCTCCTTGTTAAGCAAGCCGAAAAGTTTTTACTACCACCCTTATCCAATCGCTTTGATTCGCTGAAAATTGCAACAATTTATTCTGTTGAACGAATAATCTAATCTCTAAAAGGTATTTTTTTAATCTTTTTGTCAATCTTTCTTTTCAATCAATTTCAACTAATAGCGTTTATTTCTTAATTTTATACTTTACTTAGTTTCTAAAAGTATGCTTGTCTACTAGATGATACGTCAAGATTGATAGTTGCTAAAATGTTCAAATAAATTAGTTTTCTTTTAATTGATCTCTCAATAAAATACTTTTAAATTTCGAATTTTGATATCGAAAATGAAAATATTATTTTACGAACCTTATATCGCTCGATTTATTTTGTACAATGTTTCGTGGTCCTATTTTTCTATTTTCTTTTTTTAAATTTGAACTTTAATTTGGAAGCATAAGGATTAAACTTCAACTGTTAAAAGAACTTTCTTACTAAAAACTTTATAAAAATCTTCATCATTGTTGTAAAATCATATCTGTAAGTACACCACATTTTCTAGAAGTTTATGAAAAGGATACTTTAAGAAGGATCTACTCATGATGAAAAATAAACCTTACTTCATCATCAATAATGGAAGAAATATACAAGATGGAATATTTGGGGTATCAATGAGCTGGAATATACTAAATATACAACAATTATACTACAATGCTGAAATATACTAAAATATTTTTAAATGTTATGAAAAAAGAAAAAAAAGCATTTATGGCAATTGAATTAGCATCATTGTAATTTTTTGAGTTTTAAAATGATATAAAATTTACTTTTGAGCCGGAATAATTTCGATAGTCTCATAGAAGGGAGGAACTTCGTAAATCTAATTAAAATGTCAAAAGTATATCGCTTTGCCGCGTATAATATCGCCCTCCAAATGGTCTTTGCAATAAATTTGGCAGCTGAAGTTCTGTTTTGTGGAGCATCAATATGCAAAATAACTTTTATTATTAGTAGGGATGAAAAATAATCGAAATGGGAAAAAATAAAAAATAGCGTAAATTCGAATTCAGGAAATTCGAGGCATTATAAGTCGAGATGTTATTGTATTATTTCTGTATTGAAATGCGTGAAGTATCATCAATAAAAATATTTAAAAATATTTATTGTCATATTTTAAATTCAATATAGAAGTTTCCAACGTCTTCAGATTCGTTTTTTTTACAAACCACAAAGTCGCATTTAGTAATTCTTAATTGTTTCACTATGTATTTTCCCTATTAAATAATAATAATTATGAAATTATTTGATCGAAAAGCGTTTATTCATACTAAATGCTACTTTAAAGGGCTTAATATATGTTCAATAACGTATTCAGTGTTAAAAGTATAGAACGGAAATCCTTTTTAATTTGTTTTCTAAATATTTCCTCATATTTCATTCATGAGATATTTATAATGAGGATTTTCGTTTCAGTTTGCTTCAAAAAGTTTAATCGTATACTTATAATAAAGCTCAGTGTGTGTGTGTGTGTGTGTGTGTGTGTGTGTGTGTGTGTGTGTGTG
>JAOUZG010051635.1:896095-925544 GCA_026289955.1 Argiope argentata | reverse complement strand
TGTGTGTGTGTGTGTGTGTGTGTGTGTGTGTGTGTGTGTGTGTGTGTTGGCACTCTACAGAGCAGACCGTACGACCTACAGTTACAATTTCTTGGGAGCCGGGAATGTGCACCTTCGAGGCCGTTTTTAATTTTTAACTAAAATTTTATTTACTTAAAAATTTAGTAAAATTTTGACGTTTTTTAGCTATAACTTTCGAAAATATTACAGTACAAAATTGATTTTTGCATCGAGTTAAAGCTCCAAAAAATATCTTTTCAGTGATACTTACGTTTTGACCAATAAATTAAATTTCTATTTTTAATGATTTTTTCAAAATTTAATTTAATTATATTTTTCAATAACTTATTTCGTATAAAAAAATAAAATTTTATACGCACGAGCATTTAAAAAAGTCAGCTTTTATTAATATATTGACATCACATTTACAAAAGATCTGATTAAAAAATAAGTTAATTACTACCACAAATTAAACCTAGAAAAATGTAATTTTGAGCAAGCGATTATATGAAATGAAATAAACAGGACATATGATATTTTTTAAAACAATAAATACAACATAAAGTCTTATATGATCGTTTGCAATACCAAAACTACTAATTCAATAAAGCAATTAAAATAAAAAAAATGCATGCATTTAAATTGCACGAGCACGAGGTGCTTCAATGAGGAAAAAAAGCAGCTTTTATTAACGCACTGTCTTCATACTGTCAAAAACTCAGATTAAAAAAGTATAACTTTTGGGAATCTTAAATGCATTGAATTTAACACAAATAAAGATTAAATCTTCTATGCATATTTCAATGTATCGTGTCAGAACATCAGCTTCTTGAAAAGCCAAGCACCACCTGCTCGTGCAAGTTAAATTATATTTTTATTCATTTTAATTTTTCATTGAATGAGTCACTTTAGTATTGCAAACGATCCAAAAAACTTTGTCTCGCCATTATTATTTAAAAAATATCACGTTTCCTATTTATTTATTTTTTTCATTTCGTATAATCACGTGTTCAAAATGGCATTTTTCTACGTTTTATTTGCTTTAGTCATTATTTTTTAAATCATAACTTTTGTAAATGCAATGGCAACGCGTTTTTAAAAGTTGATTTTTTTTTCAGAAACTCGTGCAGATAATAAAATTTTTATTTTTCGCCTTCGGATTTTTGTTGATGCCAAAAACCTCATCCCAAGAACAACATGCTCTGACATGATAAAAAACGTATTAAATATTTAAGAAAATGAAATCCATTAATGCAAATTTTTAATTATTATGTGAGAGCTTTGCTATTTATTTTTAAGTAATTTTTATCTGAATTAATTAATTACAATTAATTAATTCAGATAATTAATTACAATCCTTAACCAGTTTTAATCGATTTGAAACAATCACGTGACTATCAGATTTCACGTACGTCGATAAATAAGAAGAAAATTTAATTTTTTTAAAAACTCTAAATCGGTCGAACTTCAGAACTTTTGCTTTAAAGAATTTCTTTTTTCAAAAAAAAAAAAAATACTTTAAAAATTGGTTTAGAAATGGCCATGTGACTATATTATTGTACATATATTGGATAGCTGTAATTTTTAGAAAAACAGGGTTTTTTTCCTCTTCATCTCAAAATTTTTTGCACATCAAAACTTTGTTTTACTCGCTATAAAATTAAAAATTAAAGTTTTGAATAAAATTATATGCTAATATTAACAGTATTTTGAGAAATACAATTAATAAGAATGCTCTTATGATGCCATTAAAGAATAAATATACGTTATGTATAACAAAAGTGCGATAGTTAAATCTAAAGGAAAAATTTAAAAAAAAAACCAAACGATAATCTTCTGAGAGAAAGATTAATTATTTAAAAGTGAGAAATCGTAAACAAATGGGAAGATAACGTCATTTCGTAGAAATGACGAACAAAACGCAATTGATAATAAGTTGAAGGAAAATATAATAAACTCTTAGTTATTTCTGGTTAACAATTTTGCCATCATTTTCTTTTTAAGTTTTAAAACTATAAAGTATGGTTTTTAACTGTTACTTTTACTTATATGAAGAAAATACATTATTAAAATCAAAGAATTCACCTTCGTGAATGTAATGAATATCCGCATTTTAATGAATCATGCCTCAATTAAAACACATCTGCTTTCAGGAAAGCGTACGTAATTAAGCTATATTGGTAAAAGCAGGTCAGCCTTTTAAAAACGCATCTGCTTTAAAGAATAATTAATTATGCAATACTGGTAAAAAGGAGGTAAAATATTTTTTGCCCGTATATTTTGGAGACATCAAAACCTCTTAATCAAAAAAAAATCATGTTCTCACACGATAAAAAAAATCAACTATCATTCCACATGAAACATATAAAAACGAAATTTTCAACACATGTCTGCATGAAAAGAAACAAATATGAAGCATGATATTTTTGAAAAGTAAATGCAAGGAAACGTTTTTTATGAAATTTTGCAATACATATATTACTAATTCAATTAAACAGTTTTATTTGAGGCAAATATGGCTTAATGTCTACAAGGCATCTTCTATAGTAGGTGCCCAACAGCTAATTTGAAAAGCTTTTTGTTATAGACATACATCTCTTAACAAATGGTCAAAGTGAAATATACAATTATATTCTTAGCAAATTGAAGTAAAAAATGCCGATAAATTACGATTTTTAAATTTTTACATACATCTTCTGCAATGGGAATCATGTTTAACAAAATGTTTTTGAGACACTAAGACCTTAAACAAAAAAGTGTTACTCCAGTCAAGGAAATCAATCATTAAAGATGAACGATTTAGGAAAATTTCAATATCACTATTCGATAAAAACTGGTGATTTCAGATCACTTTATCAGCCATCTCAAAGAAGGCATTAAAGGTTTCTCAAGAGTTATTGGCTTAGATTGTGAAAATGTTGATTGTTATAATTTTGCAATATTCAGAACTGAATAAATCGGCCAGATTTGATCTCAGAAGATGAAAACGTTTATTTATTCATTTAGAAGTTGAAATATAAAGAATATTTTAAAGAATACGAGTCTATAAGACCAAATGACTGTTTAAAATTTAAATTCCGTAATTTTTTGAAGTATATTTGGAAACAAAAAATAATAATATATTATTGTTGAGAGCATTTATGCACATTTAAAAAATTAAACAAGTTAAAAACTGAATTTTTCACTGAATTCGTTAAATGTTTGCTGAATAATTCTTTGGGATATTGTAAATAATAAAAATTTGTAATATTTCAATTGCTGTAGTGAACATAAAACTTCAATGTCGGGCTACTCTGCTTTCAGTTCTCAGTTATATTTAAAGACATGCTTAGATTGAGTAAAAAGATCTTTCTATTAATCACAGTTTCATCATTTCCACTTTAATTTAAAATTGAATTTTACGTGCACTGATAGAAAAGCAGAGAGAGATGCGGAGTTCAAAGATCAGGACTGCTTAAGGCCTACATAAGAGTGTAAGTGAATAATATGACTATCGAAATTTGAAGCTTAAAATTATTTCTCTGATAAACTTATTATCAGACCAATCTACATAAAAAAAATAATTGAACCTTTTAGCGGGCATTAATACTGACGAAACGGCTGGTCACCAAAGGCGGCTAGTTTAAAATGTTTTTGACTTATTCAACGGATTTTTTTCATATCAATAAGTAAAGTGAATTTAATTAACTTTTATGTATTTAAAATTTAAATGCCTAATTAATTTTTTACTTAGTTTTTTTGAAAATATATTACTTACTATGGAAGACATCACTTACTAGTTATATTTCCTATACACATTTCAAAGATCATAATTGATTGTTCATAAGAAGAGCTGAGAAATATTTTTTGCATACAAATCACATCACGTGTTTATTGTTTATTTCCATTTAATGTACTGCTGGATGAAAAATAAAAAGAAATCTGCCATGCATGTTTCAATGCATCGTGTCAGAACCTCATTTCTTGAACGGCCAAGCACTACGCGCTAGTGCAAGTTAAATTATATTTTTATTTTATATTTTTATTCATTTTAATTGTTTCATTGAAGTTGTAACTTTAGTATTTCAAACGATAAAAAAATGTCTTGCATTTATCGTTTAAAAAATAACACATTTCTTATTTATTTCATTTCATATAATCATGTGCACAAAATGACATTTTTCTAGTTTTTATTTGCTTTATTAATTAACTTATTTTTTTAATCAGAGCTTTTGTAAATGCAATGGCAACACATTATTAAAAGCTAATATTTTGAGATTCTCGTGCAGATAATAATTTTTTTATTTTTCGCCTACAGATTTTCGTTGAAGCCAAAAAACATCACAAAAAAGGCATCATGTTCTGACATGATAAAAATTCCCGAAAATTTTAAACATATTACAATGTTTTTAAGGTGGAACCACATTTAAGAAGTTAAATTCGGGAAATCTTATTTGGAATATTTAAAAACAGCAAACCAATTAATAGTAGGAATAGAATTTTATAAAATACCGAAACCGTTGAAAATGTGAAGAAATTGAATACCATCTTCAGACTCAATATTTTATTATTAGTATTGGTGATTATTTGGAAAAAGAATAAAGTATTGATTCTCTTTTATACTCTGTTTTTAATTTTTTCCCATATTAAGTTGTGCATGCTGATATCTCAGAAGCAAGACAATTTTTTCACCCACCGATAACGACAGAAAACGGAACTGTAAAAACCAACAGTATTTTTTTCATTACACCCATGCGTATCCATTTTTTATTTTTTAGTTCTCACCGCATACAAAGAGCTGAAATCATAAAGAAAAATCAATTTCGAGAATATGGTGAATCTATACGTTTGAACTTCCCCGATAAACAGAAAAACATTTTGGCACGTATGCCCGTTTGAATAAGATAACTTTAAAACATTTTGTTGGATGGGTGACATTCAGAACACGATTCTTACATCAAATCCATGGATTTCTGTCGAATTTTGAAAAATGTATTTTGCCTATCTAACGAAGTAAGTGGGAATAAACACGCTATTTACAGTGCGGTAAGATAGCTGTATAGATTTCGATATACAGCTGTACCTCTAAACTGTAAATCCATATAAAGTTTTGAATTAAATCTGACAATCTATTAATCTGTACTTTCATACTGTCGTAAACACTATAACTCAAAACTGTAACGACGTAGACGAAGAAAATTTAGATTGTCATCTTATAACTAAAATTATAGGCCTGTATCAAATTTTCCAATCTTTCAAAAAAAGAGGTATCAAAAATGCATACTCGGTTTTCGAAACTAAAAGCAAAATGACCATGTGATGACCACTAATGATAAATTTTCAGGGTCTGAAAATAAAAATATGAGAATCCGCGAAGTTCCCAACCCACTCAGAATTTAAATATTTTTATGAAGTATTTATGATTTAGAGACAGTGAAAATTTAGTAGAATTTCCCGTTGGTTAAGAGTTGCTTTTGAATTCCTTATTCCAAATTAAAAATAAGTTTTGTTTGATAACATATTTAAAAAGTCTTTTTTAAATTAATTTTTCTTAGTTATTACAATTTTTTTCAATTTAATTTCTAATATTGTGATGAAAAGGGAACGAGTAAAAAAACATTTCTTTGAAAAAAGAGACATTGGATGGATAGGAATAGAGAAGCTCTGCCTTAAGCAAATCCGCATAATACTGCAGATCTAGAAACAAGTTGGAAATAGCGTATAAATAAATAGTCTTTAAAAACACAAAATATTAATTAGCTCCCAATTTAAAAATAATAACTACTCAAGGATAAACCATTGAAAAGTGCTTATGAAGCTTCCCTCAAGGAAATAACGGTTACAGTTTATAAACGCTGTTTCAAATTGAACTTCGAATTTACTGAAAACATTGTCAGGAGAAAAGTTTTGAAAAAAAAAAACAATATTGGAAAAAAAATGCAGAATTTTTTTTTGTTTTAATTATCGTCAGAAGAATAAAGTGTATGATTATTTTTTAAAAAAATTATTCTGATGTTATAAGTGAAATATTTTTGTTTTGTTTTTTGGATAGACTTTTTTTTGTTTGTAAAATATTTTAAACGATAATGCACTTACCATAAGTCATTTTAACATCTAAAAGTTATCCTTATATACCCCCATTCGAGCAAAGGGAATGGCGAATTCTCTATGCTAAAATTATTCAGTAATAAATTAGTACGTAATAAAAAAAGTTTTAAAATCAAATAAATGAGAAAAATATCACACATATCTTTTTATTATTTTTAATTTATTTGTTTATTAAACAGAGGAACTCTTCTTAAATAATTAATAAATGAGCTTGAAACAATCGTGATTTATTTACAAAATCAATAGGAAAAAAATTATTTAAAAAACAAATAAGTATACATCACAGGAATTTAAAGACAAACTCTAATCATTACATTCGTTAATTTGATGATTTAGAGATGGCAATGGCAAGTAAAAGGCTATCATTTTTATACCTTTTAAATCCTATTTTTTATTGACGAAAAAAACTACTGAAAGTGCTATAATGATGCGGTTACTAAACTTCTAAATATCTTTGAAATTCTTATATTTCATAGCTTCCTATTGTCTATTCTAAATAAAGCTTTTTAAAACTAAAATTTTATTTTTTAATTGAATTTTATGTTTTTTTTTCCATTGTAAGTTCTAACTTATTTCTGTTATAAACTTTTAAAGAAAATATATTTATTGATTCATTAAATTGTCTTTCAATTTTTTTTATCGTAGAAAGAATGAAAAACCCTAGAGAGGGGTCTCCCCGAAATAATGTCCTGTCCGCTCCAATAAAAGCCTCACCACCCTCAGGTCGCACAAAATGGCGGATCTGGGGGCAATGCACGAATGTTCTGCGTGGCATCGGCGAACCCTGCGTCCGGAACTCTGAACTTGGACGCGCATCCAACGGGCGTGTCTGATGTCCACATTTCTGACCAACCGAGACCGAAATTTGACTCCAAACCACGGCTCTGACCACAAGATCCCGAACTTAACTTTGGTTTAAATCCTTGTTTTTATAAGTTATTGCAATTACATGCGCGCGAAAGTACAAACGGACATCCAATTATCTAATTATGACTAACTAGTTTTAATCCTTTGCAGTCGAGTGTCTCCTCTCGGCTATTATTCAAGACGTGCAACATTTTAGCCTTTTATTTCTTTATATTTTTTTCTAATTTTAATAGTTAAAAATACTTTTAGAAAGTTAAAAAGATGTAGATTCATTTTACGGTGCAATTCAACTTAAAGAAGCGGTTGTAATTTATTTTTTGGTGTCATATATTTAGTGAATAATTATGCATCAAATTATCTTTCCGATTTCAAAGGGTTAAAATATGAATCTAGAACTTGAGTTTAGATATGATAACGTCCCGTTTTAAAGCAACACTAAGACTATTTTGGGTCAAACTTTGCAATTGTGAACGGCAGGCAGATATCGAAGACCACACCAGAGTTGGCCCTCCTTCTCAAAACTTCGACACCACAGGGGGCCCTCTTAGCCCGAAACGGATTTAACGCGTGCCAGACCCGTTTACGCGACGGTCCTTCGGTGGGATCGGGACACGAACCTGCGACCTTATCGTTCTGTAGCCCCCCCCCCTTAGGCGACTGCGCCCACTAGATCTTTAATATGTAATATAAATTTCATCTATCTTGGTTTAACAATTTTTTGTTATTGAGTTATCGTCTCCGGTTCCAGTGTGAAAAAGTAACAATGCGGGTGTTTTTTTAAGTCACTTTAAAGATTACTATATGAAGAATTTATAAGAATTTATTAATTAAGAAACCAATTCTTATTTTAAATGACAAAATCAGGATAAAATTATGTCAATAAATTTAAAAA
Source organism: Argiope argentata (assembly GCA_026289955.1). Taxonomy (NCBI): domain Eukaryota; kingdom Metazoa; phylum Arthropoda; class Arachnida; order Araneae; family Araneidae; genus Argiope; species Argiope argentata. The sequence goes on along the minus strand of JAOUZG010051635.1, from coordinate 917,698 downwards.
AATCAAATAAATCAGGCATTTCCGTTCTTACAAATACCAGATAATGGTTGCTTCAATGAAATCACTCTGAAGCACTGAATAGGAATAGTCTAGGCGACCAGAATTAATTTTTATTAACAATTCATATTATATCAACGCATTACCCTACAACTCTAATTTTTGGTGTCGAAATTATTTCGCTTTTTCCTGTTATCTGAACTCACTTTAATGCTCATATGCTAAATATTCTGTAAATTTAGCTGGATTTTTCAAAAAAAAAATCATTTCAAAAATATGAAGAAATTAAATGTAATTTACACTCTTTTTTCTTTTTGAAACACACATACCAAAGAAAATATTCCCAATAATAAAAGCGTTAAAATATAATTTCTTCAAACATGCCAATTATTTATGAATTTAAAAGAGAAATCGAATTATACTTACAACAATAAGAGTTATAAAAACATTTTTTTTGCGAAAAAATTGATTATCTGAAATCCCAACTTGTGTAAATGGTACACTGACACAGCCATATCCTAATTTATTGTAATTTTTTAAACGTTATCCAAATTTGTGGGATGCATAACATAATCCTAGTGAAGGAATTTTGAAGTTTATTTTTATAAAAAGAATCTTGCACATAATAACTTAATTCCACGATAGTTTATTAAGAAACGTAGGCTAAAATATGCAAGTATATAAAAAGTAGAAGTATTCAACGTATTTGACAATGGAATCATTCATTCTTCCACTTTTCTGTTCTACTTTTAAAGCGTTTCCGGTTCCAGTGTGAACTTTAAAGGATTCTGAATTCTTTTTGTTCGTTTTGGGGTATTTTTTATTTGTTAGCAAAACAATTATTTAAATAACAGTGTGAATCCTTTCCCACTAATCTCATAGAAAATGCATAAAATAATTTTTCACATCCATTATTCCATTTTTTTATGGCAAAACTACTACAATAATCAAGTGAATAAACTGCAAATACCAGATTTTTATTTTTGATTAGTTCCCACTTCTTTAAATAATTTTTTCATTTGTTGTATTTTTAACTTTATTTGATATCATTAAGTGATATAAATCATTACGCTAACGAATAAAATATTTCTCCTGCATAGTCTAGAGAGCAATCCGCTCAATTATTGAAGAGACGTCTTTCATTTATTGTCACGATATGTCATTTATTTCCTAGTCATTTACTGTGATGGTTTCCTTTTCTGCGATTGGATTGAAACTAAATTCCTTTTAAATAAGTTTTAATTCAAATGAATAAAATTCCTTTAATCGATCGAAATTTAAACTTCTCTGCAATCGATAGTCGTGGCAGCCTAAGAATAGGAATTGGTCAAAAGGTTTCAAAGTTGAAACTCGATTCGTCCAAAAATACATTGATTTAAAATGGAGCTCAATCTAAACCTAATGATGGAGTCCATCGTCTTTCCACTAGTGTAGCGTAGAAGTTAAGAGCGGAGACATCGACGTTCTGAACTTTATAATGTCAAAACTTTTGTTAAATATAACATGTTAATATAACAAACTAAATAAAAATGGAGGTGGTTCCAATCTTTTAAGCAATAAAGATTTTTAACGATAACATTTATTTATAGTGGGATATCACGTGAATTATCATAATGACAATGATTTTTGTTGAATCTATTAAAACTTTAAGTTTCATTTCATTATAAAATGTTGTGTTAAACTATATTTTTTAAATAAATTAAACATGAACTAAAATTTTCTACAAGAATAGATTGTTCGTTTATTAATCTCAGGAGAAACACATGAAACTATTCAAACATGTCTTCTAATAATTAATTTGTTTTAAAAACAAAAATATTTCAGCAATTCTCACTTGTTTACTTTTGAGTAAGAGCTTCCCGATTATTCGAATTCCCATTTGTTTAAAGTAACAAATAACGTATTGTTCCACCAAAGGATTTTGAATACAAAAAGATATTTTAAATTATTCATTTAAGAGACTGTTTAAATTGTTTGTGTTCTCCCATAATTTAAACAAAACATTTCTAAGAAAATTTTTGCTATCTAAATTTATGTAATTGATAGAACATATAAATCTTGATATTTTCATCAAATTTTAATTAAGAATCTGTATGAATTTTGATTAATATTACTTTGTTATGCATCGTTTACATGTGAAAACACACCTCCATAATTTAAATTAAATATGTTTTGCATTAGATAATTCCATCGAAAAAAATATTAGAGAGTGGGCCAGATAAATTCAATAACTTAGCCATTTTATAGCATTTAATTGGTGCTAAATGAGTGTTTAAAAATTCGAATATGCCCCAATGTTTTTAGAAAGTGAAACTAATAAGTCCATTAAACCTATCTTATTGGAACAAAAAGTACTCTACCAATTATCGTTAATTTTCGAATCCAATCGAATAGTTTTATTCTTTTTCATACTTAGAGAAAGTATTACGATCGAAAAAGAATTTAAATAATTATGGAAATGAAATAAATAGAAACCATTTGTAACTGTGATTTACATACGATAAAATTGCGGAAAAATTTAGCCAATTTACTAATATTATATCAGTCTTTAAGAATGCAAACATTATACACGTTGCTATCATGCTGTAAGGAAATGTTCTACGCAATTTTATTTATTGCATTTTAAACAAGTATGGAAATAAAAGCAAACTTGAAGTAAGAAAAAAATGATAAAAGAAGCACTATTTTTTTTAATGTTAAGAAATTGTAAAAATCCTGAAAAACGTTGAACATTGATCATAAAGATGCCCTTGGGACTTTTAGAATATTTTATTAATGTCAGCCAAGAATAAATAGTTTCATGCCCAACAAGAAATAATGTTTCTCCGCCATGGTTGAAATGCGTAATGGAATTCTCAATTACAAATCTTCAAAAATCTTATAATCTAAATATTTAATCTTGTAACAAATCATTTTTGTTAATGAACATTTTCTTACTTATTTTTTGTTAAATTCATTGTTTTGGATTTTGTCCAATGCATAAATCAAATTCATTTTTGATGACTCTTGTGCGTTTCAATTTACTTCTAAATTCCATTTGAAGATGGTCTTTTGATTTTGATAGGGATTTGTTTCGTTATGTTGCAAAGGAAGTGCGAAATCGGGAATTCAAACTGTCACGGACGTTCTCCTTTCGGGTCTCTTTAAAACGGAGACGGTGTGACTCGTCATTTTACTGTCGGAAGGCTTGTGTTTTTATTCCGCTATCGCCACAAAATAAATATTTGTTTGATTCATAAGATTTAGAAAAAAAAGACAGTATTTTACTATTTCAGAAGTACTCTCAAGGATTTGTTTTGATGATGCATATTCCCAACGCATTTGTCTGAGAACTTGTGAAAAATACCAATTAATCCTGAATATCCACCTATTTTTTTTCAATACAAATTTTTCAATTATGCGATTACAATAAAAAATGAGGATGAAGAATTGAGACTTCCTTGTTGTAAATAGAATAAAAAATAAATCAAAAGCATTTTTTTCTCCCGCTCATTTTAAAAACAGACTTAAAGTCCTGGCCCTGAAGCCCCCCTGTCTCGCGGCAGCACAAGGAAAGACCCGACAAGGGCTCTTGGACAGTCCGAATTTTGCTCCTAACTTTCAAAATCAAATACTTTTCATTGAATTTAATTCAATGTTAACATAATCAATGCAGCAAATTTTGAAAAACAGAAATAACAGAATAAAATGTTAGGTTGCATAACACTTTCTAAAAAGTTGTTTCATATTACGTTTAAAAATATTGCTTAATTGAAATTTAAACAAAATACTAAAAAAAAGTACCACTTTTTTCGACTTATTTAAACTTCTGATCAAATTAAATAATATTTAATAATAGAACTGAACATTTTTTTAATTATGATGTACCATATTTTTTAATACTATAAATTAGTTCACAATGTGCAAATGATAGGAATTGAGATTTTTATTAGAGTAATGATCTAAAATTTATTTAATTCCATTATCTTAGAAACTGCTCCTCATACGGGTATCTAAAGATCGCTTTTCGCTCTTAAATTAATGGGTCGAAACATTCTGTAATTCGAAACTAAGAATGTAACCAATCCGGAAATCCTTCAAGTATTAGGAATATTTTCAACTCAATCAGATAAGACATTACATTTCTGAAACGAAAGTTATCGTCCAATTAAGTTACAAAGAAGAAAAGAGTCTAGAGATAATTGGCAAATCAAAACAATTAAAGCGATAATTTGTTTAATTTCAATATCATTTGCATGATCTTTATAACTAAATAAAAGCAAAATATTTAATAATTTTCAAATAACTTTAAAAAAAATAACGATCATTCAGAACAGGAATTTTGGGAGGACCCTAAGCAACTGCCTACTCTACCTAGTCTTAAATAAATAAGTGCGCGTGATACACCGGAGTTTTGAATAAAACATCCTTATCTATAAATTATCCAGTAGACGACAGTAAAAAAAATCAGTAATGTTAATGAGCAAAAAACTCTCAGCCAAAGTAAATCATGTGGAGTGTATGCGTATTAAATGGTAAAGCAACCCCCAAGGCAACTTCCCTTTTTTTTATCCACTTCGTTGAAGCTCAAAGCCATTTTCTGAAAGTCCTGCATCCAGCATTTAGTTTCATTTAATTATATTAACATCCTATTTTAAATCAACTTTAGGTCTGTTTTGAGATTGATCTCAATTTTTGAATTGTGTTCAGATGACGGGAATGACATCAGGGATAGAGTGCCTTCACCAAATTTTCATACCATACCAACGAGAGGTATTCTGGATTCGAAAATTTGACTCTAACCAGACTTTACTCGGCGATTCTTCGGTAAAATCGGTTTCGAACCTGGAACCCTTCGTTACAGAGATCGAGACCTCACCACCATTAAACATAAGTCTGCTAAACTGCATCTTTAAAAAATGGATGTATCACTCATTTAACAAATATAATCCTTCAAGCAAATTATTATCAGCAATGGCTGAAATTTTTCGGTGTGTATTCTAATTCCCGTATGCGCGATCCGCCCATTACACTGTGTGTAATCTGTCAAAAAGTTAAATGTTTTACCGACGATAAATTATTAGAAGGAACTCTCAAATATATATTTTTTTAATTTTTCTGCATTATTGTATATTAAATTTGCCATTTTCCGAAATACAGTAATTTCAACCGTATTTTGAAATAATTGCCATTCAGATTTCTTGTTCCTGTATGGAGGATTTTTTTCTGCCTTTTTTCTGAATAGGGATGCTTTAATATCCTCATGCAAATGTGATTTACATCGCTCTTTATTAAAGATTTTGAGCCGTTTTGAGTTATGGCCTTTACATGATTCTGAAAGTACAAATCGACTGAAGTCCAGCCCTTTTTGGATTTAACTCAAAATTTGATACATATTCACAATTTAGATGTAAACTCTCTGAACCGACTTTCATTATTCCTCTCACTCTCCGATGGATACAGTTCCGATCGTAGTTACCGCTTTAACTTACATTTTATCAGCTGGACGCGCAAACTTACTCTGGACAGAATTTGCCCGAAATTTGATTGAATTCTACAAATGGGTGTAAAAACCATATACCTCATTCCATCTGCCAAGTTCAAAAGATTTTCAAGTAATATTTGTCACAGACAAATGGACAGACCGATAGACGTAATCCCAAAAATGTGTTTTTTCGAAATCAGTGAAGTCCAAAATGTGAAGATTAGGTAAAAATTTGGATTCAATTTTTTTATTACTACAATACTTTCTCGATACTCCAGCACATGAGAGAGTGAAAGTGTTGAATTGACTGTTCAAAATAGATGCCTGGTTTAAAAAGCCTTATTGCAATAAAGTCAAAGAGAGTATACTTCGTCGAAGTCTGTCATGAATGATCTCCAACACTAAATGTAATTACTAACAGATACCTAAGCCTTTGCGGTCCGATGTCGAGTGTGACTCGACATTCGAGACTGTGCATCATTTTGACGTTTTGTTTATTCATTTTTCAAATTAATATCTTCAAAACGCCTACATAATGGTGAAGAGATGTAGATTAGTTTTAAGAATTATGTATATTTTTCATAGCAATAAACAAATCTTTGTATTAGGTGAATCATTTTGCATCTCATTATTTTTCGGACTGCAAGGGGTTAAACTCCATCCAGTTCATCAATACGTTCCTAAAACTCGAAAAAATCCGATGATTCACCGCAAACTATCTTTAAACCGCAACGATCAGACGATGCCAGCGCGTTCAGTAATTGTTACTCCACCTTCAGAGAGTGTCCACTACATCGCATCGACTCATCGCAGCTGTAATGCGTCTTGTATGCCGTGACTCTTTTGATTCTAACTTTCGGTTTCTCAGAATTCAAACCGACTTTTTTTTGTGTGTTGGAGAGGCGTAACCGAAAGACCTCGGCGGGTTCAGAACCTACGTCAACAGAGACCCTGAGCAATAGTGTGACAGAACCAACGTCATCCCCAGAAGCTTGGCTCTAAATTTAGTCCTTTCCCAAAGCACATTTCTAAATCTATTATTACAGGGAAGCGATTATTCCAGGGTGGTTTTCGAACCTTTGTTTTAGGACTACATTAGTTACATCCACAATGCTTAACTTGATAGATGATTTTTAAGAAAAATTCACTGTTTAAAGATAATATTTGCTAATCCAAAAGGATGCGAACTGTTATTATATGTGAACTGAGAATGGCATGCTGTAATTCAAATCTGTAATAGTAAAAGACGAAAACATTAATCGTGGAAATACCGAGATACAAAGAAAGATACACTGCTTTTCAACCCGGGAATAACGTCTCAAAAGCAACTGCAAGATTCCATTCATGCGCAGAAAAGAAGCAGAAGCAGAAAACGGGGAATATAGAATGTTTCATCGACGATCGATCAACGGCAGTACTTTTTTTTTTTTCATTATGTTTTTGTCTTCACTTTATAGCGATATATTTTCCAAATAAAATTATTCACTATCATGGTTCTCGTTTATGCATCTGTCTATGATATTAGCTCTAGAAATTTACAATGAAGGTTCCTGTTCCTGAAGGTTCCGGAATAAAAATAAAATATATAGAAAGTTGTGATACAAAAATTTAACCCTGAAATTGTAATGCATCTGTGGTAACTTTCTATGATCCAAACAGAAAATTTTTGCAATCATATCTGTCTGAAAGCATAATAATGAGAAGAAGAAAAAAGTGAAATTCAGTATATAATCTGAATACCAACATTCTGGATTTGTATCAGAGTTCGGGCGAAGTTCTAGAACGTTAATTCCAGCTGCCGTTGTTCTCGTGAACTCAGAAACGAGAAGAGATAAATGGGTTAAACTTAATGCATGGTTTGGGGAATAAAATTTAGTCATATGTCAGATTTTAGAATGAACTCATCAAAGATTTAATTGTCAGTTGACTTATTATTCGGATATATATAAAAACATGAGTACGCAATGTCATATTTTAGTATAACTACAATTAATCATATTTTTTTTAGATCTCCACAATTTCGAACGAAATTTTTTATAATATTAGTCAAAATTACATATTTTCATATAACTTCAATTTGTAATAGTATAGCCTTTTTATTTTTAACGTCACCCTTTAGCATATCTAGTGGTAAGTATCAACATCCTCAAGTTGAATGTCTAACAATCGTTTCGGCAATATATATTTTTAACAATATAGCGTTTTGTAATTTTTTTGTAAGTTTTTTAACAAAACATATTTTTATACTCACGATTAAGAAGACAAATTGATATATAACATAAAAAATAACTTTGCATTCTTTTTTGAACCACAAAATATTAATCTAAACAAGGAAAGTTGTTTTTTTTTTTCAAAATCCCGCTTAAAAATTGTGGATTTGGAGAAAAGATGTAAGCACTGCGAATAATCATATTTTATCGTTATTATTTTGAGAGTCTCACATATAAGCGTTCTGTGCATGATGGAGAAAAACAAATATACATTTTGATTATCACGCTTTAAATGAAATTTTTAAAACATTTGACAGACTGAAATTGAAGTAACAAGATCATCTACCAAATTTCACGTCTAAGTTGAAATTTTTTTTGAGTTATTGCGACATGGACATACGAATGCATAGACTAATAGAGTACCAAGCCATTCATAGATATGGTTCAAAATTTGATATAAACATATATCCTTAGATGATAAGACGTCAGATCATATTTCATCACTTCAAGTTCAAATTGTTTTTGAGCTATCCCGAGACAGACAGGCATAGTTCCATTTTTTTTTTTTTTTTCATTTTTTAGATTCCAGGAAGTAGGAAACGTGGGAATAATCTCAAGGCGAAATATTTCCAAATGCCTTCATAGTATGAGGAACAACAGTAAACCTTTTTAAGTAATTGTGTAACTCATAATTACTTATCTTGCAATTCAGCTTGCTTATTTAGCAGAAAATATAGGATCGCATTAAAATATGTGAAATATCATTAAAAAGGAAACTATGAAAATCCAAATAGCTTTCCAAAGAACAAATGCAGAAATAAAATTCTACCTATCTTTTGAAGAAAAGTGTTGAGAAATTAAGATTATTCAGTAAAAATTGTTTCAGAATTTTCGCCAAAAATCGGTTTTTCAGTAAAATTTCTAATTTTAATAAGAAATTTAAATCGCAAATACTTTACAGTTTAGCTTATTCTACATGGTTTCATTAAAAATATTTTTTATTTCGTTAATTAAAGATTTTTTTTAGAAAGTTCTTCGATTTTCATTTCATGTTGTAATTAAATTTTAAAATTTAATTCCTCTACAGAATTCTCAAAAAAAAGGGGAAAAAAGAAAGAAAGAAAAATCCTGATCCGCTGAGAAGATGAAAAAACACTACAAAATGCGAAGGCTTTCTTTAAAACATTTTTCATCAATCTAAAAAACTCTTAGGTCACTTTTTAAGAGACTCGATGTCATATTTTGGAGAAAAAAAACTTTATGATTTCTAGCAGTTTGAACCATACATTTTTCAAAATGTGATCATGTTTTGAGTTGATTTACGATAAAATGCACTGAAGGGTTGTGCAAATGCCGCAAAGCGAACCCGACAAAGGGATTTCGAAATTCTTACTAGTCAGAAACGTGTGTGTTCTATATTTAGAATAAGAACGACAACTTCTGTGGTTTGTCTGCGTTTGAAGAGACGCACTGCATTGTCGGCGAGCACAGCCCTAGAACATTCTATGCAAAGCCAAAATGGAAAAAGAGTCAGCCATGAATTAGATATTGGCGACTTTTGAATGGACTTTTAAATAAAATTTATGAATCTGCATTGCTTTCTGAATAGAATGGACTTTTTTTGTGTGTTTTAGAAAATCAGTCATTGTAAAAGCTTATAATTCACAAACGAATGAAGTAATAAAAATATAGAAGTAAAAATTTATTATAAAGAGCAGTGGTTTATTGCAAATTTAATCCCAAATTATTTTGGGTGAAAAAAATATCTTAGAATTTGTTATTTTCTTCAAAAATTCTTTCCCATTACGTACAACAAACATTACATTATTTAAATCGTTTAGAATAATCAATTTTAGTGAAAACCCTCGTAATTTACAACTCTTGTATTGTATCTGAATTATATTCAATCGGTTTGAATTGCATTTCAAATTGGATGTAAATAAAACTTATTCAATTTAAGAAATAGGCGAGCAAAAATTAAGGATTTCTCTGAAATGCTTTAAAACGCAAATTATCGCAATGCAGATTAACGCAATTAACGCAATTATTATATTTTTAAAAATTGGATTTTTTTTCACCTTATATATATGTGTATTTTGCTTTGTTTACAGATGGAGTTGTGGAATATGTTTGCTGCCAAAATAGGATTAAAAATTAAATATTTTACTAAATATTAACAAAGATATTTGTTATATTATGTGAAAATTCCAGAAAAGGATATTAAAATTACAATTTATTATGAGTAGAATTATTTTGGCTTTTGATTTAAGAACTTGCAACAAAACAAAAAAAGCATACCCCTAAAGTTTAAAAATTTTCTATAAATATTAAATTATTATGCACAATTTTAAAACGTTTTATTTCATTTTATTCAAATTAAGCGGAATCCAATCGTGAAGAAATTCTATTTCGAGATTTATTGAAGCTATATTCAATTGAACCTATTTCATGTCCAAAAAATTCAAAAGATAAAAGTCGGCCAGTAGTCATTACATTGATTCACATCGAATTCGAATTTTATTTCCAATTGGTTCATAAAAAAAAGTATGTTCCAAAAAAAAAAAAAAAAAAACTAGATTCTCTTCACTGCGAGATAAGCTAACCCTTTCCCCTACTCCTAAAAGAATATTCTGTCATATTTCTCTCCCCCGCGTGAGCTGGAAAATGGATTCCAGTAATAAACATTTAATCCTGTATCGTCACGTACCATACTGTTTGCTAACGGATTCTAAAACCCTCCGCACCTTTGCGCGTGCATTAGGATGGGTTTAATTCGACAGAATAGGGGTGAAAGAAAAAAAATGGAAAGAGGTGTTTACACTTAGCAAAAAAGTAAATTCCAGAAATGCGCACATTCTTCTGCGTCTCACCACTTCATAAGATAGAATGGTCGAAAACGGGTCATCTCAGGATTCTGAAATAAACAGCAGTTTATACCATAATAACTGTTACAGCTAACTAGGATATCAAAGGATAAATGCGTAAAGAACCATTTTTAAAGGATTACCTACGTTTCGACTTAGATTCGAATATTTAAACAATGATTTATGTCATTAGTGGTATTATGACGTCTTTTTTCCTCTTCAATGATATTATACTGCGCACTATAAAAAGACGAGGTGGCTATTTTTTTTTATCTCGCCGAACTTCCCCTTATCCCGTTTCTTCCAGAACATCCGCCGTCATCCCCCCCTCCCAGCTTGGTTGTCAAGTTGACAATCTTTGTAGATGACAGCTCTGAAATTGAAACATCGTGGAGGAAAGTGTTTTCCACCGTTTTTGACTTTTTGCGGAAGGGTTCTCTCTAAAGGCGTAAGGGAAGTTCACTGACTTCTCAACCCCTTTGTTAAGGGATACTTTTTTTGCAAACAGGTTTGCGCAGTCACGGGAAAAGAGGAGGGAGGAAACCACTTTTATTTTTGACTTCAAACGAGCGCAATCTAAAAACAGATCCTAGACAGTAGGATATTTGATAATGTTGATTTTGGATCTCTAATTAAGAGACATTAAAATTTTCTTGATATGATCCGAGAGATCAAAAGGTTGTATTCTAAAAGTAAACGAAGATTAAAAGTAATAAAATATACAAGCGACAAAAAATATTCAGTTACCTATCTCATGTTAAAATGCAAAATCAGCAGTGCTTTATAATTTGATAAACATGCGAAATACCCGACTGTCTTCTAAATAGTTTCCAAAAAGGTTGCGAAAGTGAATATTCTTACAGTTAGTGTGAACATTTTTTTTCCCTTTCCTCCTCAGCATTTTCGATTTTGGTACTATATAGGAATATTTTGCGAATGCTTATAAAAGGTAATGTTTAGGTAATTTATTTTTAGGTAATTTTTTTAAACGTAAATTATAGGAATATTTTACAAATGCTTATAAAAGGTTAAATTTTAAATTTTTACAAAATCTGAATTTTTCTTGAGCATAATTAACTTTTTATACGACAATTTGCAAACTGTAGCTTACATTCCTTTTTAAAAATCAGGATGTGTTAATTGCGGTATTTTTCAAACAATATTTTAGACATCTCCAGTTCACTTACAAGTCCTACAAAGGGATTTTTTTTTTAATGCGCAAGCTAAAAAATATTAGGAATTTTCTCAACAAATTTTGGATTATTTATAATTTGGATTATTTATAGGAATGTTTTCCCCAACTCCATCCGTTTAAAAAATGCTCCATGATTGAATGTACTCTCTTGGCAATCCGGCAGGTATCAGACAAAAGAGCAATCGAGTTAACGAAAGCGTTGGATTAGACACGGCTCTTTCAAAGAAGTATTTTTTATTCAATTACCAAAAAGATTCCCAAACTTCTAAACATTACTTTTATAAATCGAATTTATCAGAGAGGAAAAGCATATGTTCTTTGTGAAAAAGCTTTTATTAGCAAGAAAAAAATTCTTGTAGAAAAAAAAATCAATTATTAATTGTTTTTACCAATGATTATGAGCCAATTCTAAACCAATACAAACTGAATTGAAAGCTCAAAGTGAATTTTGATGGGTCAGATCTGACAAGATCGATGTGATATGTATTTTTTAAAACATGCACGTCTTTTGACAGTTAAAAAATGGTTTGTTCCTTTTCTTCACATTCGACACAAGTCACTTGTTTACTTGCGGTGCATTTTTTTATTGCCATGAAACAGTCCAATGAACATTTGTATGAAATGAAAAAAGGTTTACATCAGAGTTATTCTAGCGATCCAACATAGATGGATTCACGGCCCACAGCTTGTGACGAGCCACTGGAGGAACTGACGCAGCATACAAAATTTTACAAAAATTATTTTTTACAATGAAAATAGCAAAACGAAACTAAAAACTTGAAACTGACTTGAGATAGAGCGGATTACGTTTAGATTGTTGTATTTTTTAATTATGTTTTTAAGTTAACGGACAAATGGACTCCCACCGATAGAAATGCAAAATTTTAATGTAAGTGATGTATAGCAATTTTCTAATTTTAGTTTCTTCCGTTTTTTAAGTTATTCTCCGTGAGGAGACGCTGCCCTAAAATTATTTTTTATTGAGAGAATTCAATTAAATATCGAGATACTCTTTTAACAATCACAAAACTCTTTTCTAATATTTCGAATACTAGAAAAGTAACACGAGAAAAAAGAAATCCGGGATATTTTCCTTCCGAAATAAATTCATTAAACAAGCGGTGAAAATTAAACTTTGGCACAATAAAGATTACAATTTCTGAATAGAAGTTTGAAGGAAAAAGAAATAATGACCCGTGAGAGACCAACCTTCTATCTTTTCGTTTCTGTCCATTACTTCAACAGTGAAAAAAAAAAAAATACTTGAAGTAAATTTTTCCTTCAGCTCTGCTTCATTTTCGAAATGGATGAATTTTATTTAGAAAACAAATGTGAAGGCAATAAAGTCATTAAATATTTACTGTCACTTAGATTTTTTTAAGTAATAAAATTAAATTCGACAGATAAATATTAAAGTTTCAAGAGCTGTAAATGGAAACTAGTAAATTATAATCGGTATAAGTTCACAGTCACAGAATTTAAAAATATCCTGCTTGGTATGGAAATCTTTGAGTTTTATGATCGCCATTTAAAATGGCGAAGTGCATTCCAAAATTGAATTAGCAACAAACATTTAACCAATGTCCAACCGATACAAGCATTTAAATACAGATGCTACAGAGGTTTTGTTTTTGTGAATAATATCATCATTTCATTATTTTCTTTTCAGTAAAAAATCGATCAGAGACTTTAAATATAATATGTTTTTTTAAAAAAACTGAAAAGCAATATCTGTCATAAGACAAACAACAATTATTTTTTAATAAGTTATTTCTTCCTTATGAGTTTTGTTTTGTGCTGTTTTATTTCTAGATTCGTTTATATTTGTAGACTTATATCACAATCGAAAATATAAAATTTCGTAATCTCTCACTCTCACTTTTAGAGAGTCAGATTTTGGCAATTTTTTTATTATTATTTATCCAAGATGATGATTCACTAGCTTGATATTGTTTTTAAACTTTTATTATCAGTTAATAGATCGATTAAATTTCGATTTCATGCATGTGGCACCCATTGGTATTGAAATGGAGGAAGAAAAAGCTATTTAATGGTTTCAAATTTAATAATGATAAATTAAAAATTACAATATTTTTAAACTGTAAAATTTAAATAAAATAAACCAAAAACATCTAACACATTTTCTATAATTCGATTTTTTCCCCACAGACACGAAAATAAGTTACGTTTCCCTTTGTAATTTTAAAAATGGGTATAATCCTTGATCATTTCCTTATAAATATTCAAGGAAATATAAGCAACCGTAGGCAGTAGGGGAATGTCTGTGTGTGTGTTTTTATGAGGGTGTATTAGAAACTAACACTTGATTTTTTCGTTAGGATGCGTAAAAAGGTAAAAGTATTGTACCCACCGAAAAGTCTGAGCTATAGTAAACTCGACAATTGACGAATAAGAAGGGTCATTAAAGTGATAACAGCTCTTTTCTGCGAGCATTCTCTCCTTGGATTCATCCCTCTAAGCAACACACTTTTGGAGGTCCTCTTTCCCAATCTATAACTTCCTACTGAAAATCTTTTTATCGGTCTTAAATATTTATGCCAACAATTTTAAGCAGAAAATTCTCATATCTATTAAATATTTAATTTAGTTCAGTAATAATAATTTAATAATAATTTAGTTTCAGTATTTCCCATTCGGAAGAATACAAGTTTCAAATTTAAAAGAATTTTAAATAAAACAGTAGAAATAAATCTTAAAACATTATTGAAATATTGTTTAATTCTAGACGTTCTTTAAATTATAAAGTAATTAAAAAGTTTTTAAAAAATTAGCAACAACTTTAAATTTAGTATCAACATCGAAAGATATGTTACTAGGAAAGATTAAGGGAATAAAATTGAACATATTTGGTCAAGTCTTTAAGTTCCTACATAATTTTTGGTCAATTTCGGCGTAATTAACTTCGTAATGAAAAAAATGTAGATTTTTATGACACATTATATACGTGAAAATAAAACCTACAATTGCATCATTGGAAAAGGTTTACTTTTGATTTTAGGCAAAAATAACTGAGCTCCTTTCAATGCAAAAAGTATAAATAAATTTAATAAAAAAAAAGTTTTAAATACTTCTTTAGCAGTAACTGTATACTTATTTCCCTTTTAAAGAATTTATGACTTTTAATTAATTCATGATGGATCGGTATAAGCTAGCCAAAACATTGAAATGAGTTTTTCTCTAAATCCATTTGGCACAATTAATTGAAAATCAAAGTTAAATTAGACAATAAATAACGTAATAGCTTTAAATTAAAACTATTAGAATAATTTTAAGAAATTAATCAATTTGAGTACATAGCCCTAGTAAATTAAATAAAAGCATAATATGAATAAAAATAGAAAATATTATAAAATACATTGAAATTCCGAAGCCCCTTCATATGCTATGGGTCTACTAGTTAATTTCTTTTTTGACAGTTTGAAAATCCCGTTTTGCTGTTGATATCTAATACAATGTTTTTCAATTACGTAGACTGCGTCGCACTCTTGCATTGTTTCGTAATTTAAAACCTAGATATTTACTTCTTTATAACAAGTAAAAAGCTATTTCTTATGACACTGCATTTTCTTTTTTAGAATTTTCAATTGTTTTCAAACAAGCAAATAAGTAGCGACATCACAAAAAACGATGCACCGACTCCCCCCCCCTCCTTTCACAACTCATAATTCAGTTCCTTAAAAGAACCGCGTTGACTTCCTAAACTCTTTGGATGAAGCGCGAATTTTGACTACTGTCCAATGTCAACCCACCACATTTCAACTCGGTTTTGTCCAAGAAATATTGAGTCGTTTTATGATAAATATTTGTCTCATTTTCTCACTTAGATAAGGACTGCTTGGCATTTATCATTCTAAAGTAAACAACGCCCGAGAAATTCGATGTGGCACATTTCTTTTTGGCTTGTGGGTGCTCTTTTAGAAAGATTTGGAAGATTTGACAGACAAAAACCAGGAAGTAAAAAATAAAATGCAAAAATAAAGTCTAGGTTATTAAGCAAAACAAACTAATAAAACTATAAGTAGAAAGAAGCAATTTTAGTTAATTTTTTAGTGTTTACTTTAACGATTTTTTCCGGTTTAGAATCTTTTATTTATTTTTTGAATCACATGATGTATGAAGTCCAGCTGAAACAGCAATGCTTCATGAAATTGACTTTGTATATTTAAGAGATTGAAGTTCATTGCTTTACAGATAAAAATGTATTTGCTGATCCTATAAACACTAGACCATTTTTTTTTTTCTTCAGTCTATTCAATCTGGTTCTGCTTCTGTTTCAGTTCCACTTTTCTTTTTATTGTAAACGTTTTAAAATCCTAAAATGAAAATTAAGAAATTGAATCAAATGAAAGAAACTGAAACCAAAATCATATTTTTAATAAACTTAATCTGTAATGTCCCCAAAACGTTATATTAAAGGGAAATTTAAAAAATAATTTTAATATGAATTTTTTGGTGCATGTTTAAATTAGCTTATCCATGAATGTCATATGAGAATATTAAGTGAAAAAATATGAATTTAAAACAAATAATTTTATTTATTAAAATATTAATATTTAACATATGAAACAAAAAAAGTAGCAAGTAAATTACAAGAGCAAAAAAATTATTCTAAGTAAATAACTCGAAGTTTCAGCTGTATGTAATTTATGAAGAAACAATTGAATCAAAATACCCAATATGTCATCGGAAGTATGCTTCCCGCTAAATTTATAAATCTTCGAATCAAATTATATAGATTAGGATAAGTTCTGAAACAAAAAATTTTCAGTAAAACAGAAACTTAGATGTTCAGATATCCGGTATACGAGAAGCTAATTAAAAACTAAGCTCTAAAAAAATAAACACTTTTATAAAAAATAATATAAACAGAAATTATAATCATTCAATATTAAAAGTTTTATGTGAACTTTCATAACTGGTGTATATTATATAAGAAATAAACAATTCAATAATCATTAACAATAATTACAAAATTGCAATTTTAAACTATCAGGGAAACGAACTGGCTAATAATAATAATAAAACACACAAATGCATTTAGCGAGTGCTTATTCTGCTATTACTAAAACAGAAATGAACAAAACGAAAGTAGAAAATTAACAAGTTCAACAAAAAGAAAATCTGGCCTGATGGTTTTCTCAGGAGTCACCATTAGACAAGGATTCTAAAAAAGGATTTTTTTTTCTGTAAAAGGCTTGACTTTTGTCTGAATATTAAACCATTTTTGTGACCCGAAAAATCCTTATTAAGGCCAAAAAGAAACACCAAAATTCTTAAATATAAAAGTAAATGGAAAATAACTTTAAAAACAAATAAAGACACTCTATAATAAACTATAGAGGAAAAATAGAACATAATTAAAAATAAAAAGCAGACATAAAAAAAGCAAGGAATATAACACTAACCACTAAAATTATTATAAAAGCAGAAATCGTTATTCGTACCTTCCTTTTTTTTAATCAGGGATGTTAAAAATATGAATTACTACTTATTTTTTCATAATAAATATGTTTCTATATAAATTAAGCATTAAATACTTTTACAATTTGCCATCTCTCAGGCTTCACACAGAAAATTTGTTTTGAAAGTGCGGCTACTTTTAAACACTGTGTTTAATTAGTTATAACTGGATATACAAAAATATTCTTATTATAATTACTCGAAAATTGCTTTTTTTATTTTAGAACATTGAATTTTTTTTCTGAATTAAAGAAATTTTCTTTGAATATTCCTATTTGTTATATATACTTTATTAGATCCGTCTTATATTATATACTGTTACAAACAGGCGAACGCAGCGAAGGCTCATGGAAGGGAGAGCGATTGGCGGTGGTGTTGAATAACTTGGTACCAGCCGGGTTGGTTTGGCGAAGGGAATGGTCTGGTAGCCAGTGGGTCGCTCGCGATGATTTTCGAAGCTTCGCGTCTCGCTCGCCCGGCTATATAAGGAACGGGCTGCCGCCATCAGCAGTTCCTCGCAGAACGGAAGTGTTTCGTTGAACTAGCGGATTAATTTTTTCTCTTGTTATTAGTGATCTGTGTTTACGTTTGCTGTTAACGTTGTGTTATTGAGCTCGCTGTGGTTTACTGTTACTGTGCTATCCGATAGCTGTTTTGCAGTCTGTGTTTATTGTGCGTAAGGATTGAACTTACGCTGTTAGTGACTGTTGGCTGCTGGATTGTTTTTATTTGAAGTTTTACTTTATCAAGTCATCCCCGTAAATACCTTTAAATAGCTGTAAATAAATTTGTTTGTGCTGTCCTCAAGTAAAGTCCATTCAATCCAAACCCGCTACGCTAAAAAAGTAACAACTGGTGTCAGAAGTGGGATTGAATGGTATAAACTAGAGCGATGGAGGAAGCAGATAAGCAAAATTAAAGAAATGAAAGACGGGATAGAACAAGGACAAGAGAAGATGGAGAAGAAGATAGAAAAAGGCCAAGCTAATATTGTCGGAGCAATCAGCCCAAAATGGATGCTTTGGCGGAAAAGGTTCAAGAGAACGATACAAAGATTCGGAATATTCAGCAAAGTTTTGAAGAGAAATTTGAAAAAGTGGACGGAAGATTCGACACATTTGTAGAAAAATTGAACAAAATGGAAGGTGTACAGGTAAAATCTAAAAACCCATCCCCGAATGTTCGAGAGCCTTAAATAGCTCAACCTGTGCCTATTATTCCTAAATAAAACATTAAAGTGTCCATTTACGACGGAAAAACATCCAAAAAACGGCAAGTCTACAAGACTCAATTCTTCATCGTTGCAGAAGCCAATGCTTGGGATCCAGTCACGAAGGCTCGTCAACTAGCTGCATCACTACGGTCTGAAGATGCTGATATTTTGAGAACAATTCCCGAAGATCAACATCAGGACTTTTATGCTCTTTCAAACGTTCTGGAGTTGCACTTCGGAGAAAAATGCCTCAAGGACTCTAGCCGTCTTCAATTAAAGACCCGGCAACAATGATCAAACGAAAGTCTGCAAGAACCTGCAGCAGATGCAGAGAGACTTTCCCATCTTGCCTTCTCCGACTGTCCTGCCGAGGTACGAGAAACACTAGCCCTACAGTATTTCAATGACGATGTGAGGGATCCAGAGATACAAAAGTCCCTGCGAATGGCTGAATTGAAGGATTTCAAAGCAGCTTTGGTTTATTCCATGAAAGTTGAAGCCGCTCAACAAGCTGCAAGGAGGGATCGCCATTCAGTTAGAGGTTCTACGGTCCAAGATGCATCGGATCCTTCGCTGCAAAATCTAACTGAAATGGTGAACACAATTTGTCAGTTTATCCGGAAAGGAGATGAAAGGTCCAACAAACATGGCCAGAGATCTCTGAAATGTTGGAAGTGCGGCGACGAGGACCATGTTCAGAAAAATTGTTAAGCCCACTGAGATAAACGGGATAAAGACTCTTCTAGAAGCAACCAAGAAAACAGTTTTAGAGTTTTACAGATATATTCCAGAGGTGGCGGCGAAAATGGTTTATTTGTTGAAGCCTTCATCAATGGAATTTCCTGCAAAATGATCGTTAACACAGGAGCCAACGTAACCATCATGCGAAGAGATGTTACAGAACAATTCGGAAGGAAAATTCTCTGGACACCGTCCTACGTCACCCTCGAAACGGTTACTGGGGACTGAATCCCAATTATTGGGAAAATGAATATCGTAATTAGATTTGGGAATGCTACTTATGACCATGCCGTCTATGTAACGGAAATTACAGATGATTTTATACTTGAACTCGACTTTCCAAAGAAATAGGATTTTGCAATAGACTTTAAAAATAACTCACTACACTCCACATCAGAAGTCGTGATTCTTTTCCATTTAGGTTCTGCAGGAGTAAATACCTGTCATCAGATTGCTGCTTCGACAGATTTTGTTATCCCAGCTAGAAGAGAAATGATTTTAGAGGGATCTACTGGCGAAACGGAGAATTTCCGGTTTGGTGTTGTTGAATTTTCCAGCGACGGGAGTCTTCCAAGCGGAACGATGGTGACCTCCAGTCTTGTAGATCTCTCGAAGAAGAATGTACCCGTCAGGGTTATAAATGTTAGTAATAAATCAAAATTAATTTAAAAAGGTGAACTTCTAGCTAAATGTTCCTCAGTTACCTGTATCAAGAAGAATTCCCAATTAACATCGAAGGAGTCTTCCGATCGTTTGAATCTGGAATTACTTAAAGGCACTGACTTGGAGAAGGAGCAAAGAGTCGCTGCAGGAAGAGTTATTGATGAATTTAAAGACTTATTCTCCCAAACATCTGATAACGTTGGAAGAACAAAGTTAACTAACACCGAATCAATCCTGGAAACCATCCTCCTATACGACAGAACACCATAAGATTGCCATTTGCCAAAGTAGGAAAGGTGAAAGATTTATTCAATTGTATGCAAGAAAAGGACGTCATTGAACCTTCGTCTAGTCCTTGGGCCTCTCCCATCGTTTTGGTCCGAAAGAAAGATGGTTCTACAAGGTTCTGTGTAGATTACCGGGGACTGAATGACATCACGAAGAAAGATTCGTACCCTGTTCCCGGAATGGATGATACACTAGATACACTCTTCGGGAAAGAGTGGTTCTCCACTCTTGATCTGAAGAGAGGATACTGGCAAGTGGAGATCCATCCTGACGATCGTGAGAAAACAGCGTTCACAACTGGAGCACATGGACTGTCGCAATTTCAGATCATGCATTTTGGCCTTTGTAATGCACTAGCAACTTTTGAACGTCTGATGGAGACAGTTTTAAAAGGACTTACTCCAGAAGCTTACTTCGTTTATCTTGATCACATCATAATAGTCGGAAGGAATTTGGAAGAGCATCTTTGTAATTAAAGAAAGGTTCTAGGAAAAGTAAAAGATGCCAACTTGAAGATGAATGCATCTAAAGGTCGTTTGTTCCGTCATGAGGTAAGCTACCTCGGACACATAATTTCTGCAATAGGCGTCCAAACAGACCCGGAAAAAGTGTCAGCAGTTAGAGACTGGCGCCACACTGAAAATGTGCATGAACTTAGAAGCTTCTTGGGCCTCTGAACATATTACAGGAGATTTGTCAGGGGTTTTTCCTTGATTGCTAGACCACTACACAGGCTAACCGAAAACAAACAAAAAATCTTGTGGTCGGATGAATGCGAAAAGGCATTTAACGACTTGAAAGAAACCTTGGCATAGGCT
Organism: Argiope argentata; assembly: GCA_026289955.1. Classification (NCBI taxonomy): domain Eukaryota; kingdom Metazoa; phylum Arthropoda; class Arachnida; order Araneae; family Araneidae; genus Argiope; species Argiope argentata. Next base: position 896,764 of record JAOUZG010051635.1, on the reverse strand, counting down.
CCCATCCTGTCCCATCCTGATCCTTGAAAAACAATTCATCATAGATACAGACGCAAGTAATGAGAGCGTTGGAGCTGTGTTAACTTAGGAAATCGAAGCATATTGGAGCAAGTGTCTTTTGAAACCAGAGCGGAATTATTGTTCACCAGGAAAGAATTGCTTGCTGTAGTGAAGGCCGTGGAATATTTCCTTAGTTACCTTTATGGAAGGAAATTTCTGCTCCGTACGGACCATGCATCTCTGACTTGGCTTTTAAATTTCAAGAATTCAGAGGGTCAGATAACCAGGTGGATTCAGAAATTTCATGAATACGACTTTAAAATTAAACATCGGAAAGGGTCGTTGCATGCAAATGCATATGCCTTATCAAGAAAGCCCTGATCCGAGAGTTGTCGCTACTGCTCCTCTGCCGAAAAGAAATATGGGATTGTTGCACCAACTGTACGAAAAATTACAGGAGCCATCCCACCTCAGTCTGAACCCTGGGGTGATGAAGATGTTCGCAAGGAACAAATAAATGATCCTGACATTAAACCGATTGTGGAATTTATGGAATCAAACAATTCAAGACCTGAATGGCAGGACATTTCAAGCCTCAGAATTGGAACTAAACGTTATTGGGCTCTCTGGAATTCACTCGAAATTAGAAATGGTATCTTGTATAGAAAA
>JAOUZG010051635.1:849971-881095 GCA_026289955.1 Argiope argentata | reverse complement strand
TTTGTATATCCAGTTATAACCAATTAAAAACAGTTTTTAAAAGTAGCCTCACTTTTTTTTAAAGTTTGAGGGATATCAAATTGTAAAAGCATATTTAAAGCCTAATTTATATAGAAACATATTTATTACGGGAAAAAAGCAGTAACTTCATATTTTTAAAATATCTGATAAAAAAAAGCCTGAATGAAATATTTGTAGCAAAAAGGAAAATCATTTGAATTTCACTCTGCCAATGAATTATTCTGTTAATTTTTTAAAGAAATTAAGTGAAATAACAGGTTATAATAAATGGTTATAAAGTCGAAATAAATGGTTATAAAGTCGAAATAAATGGTTATAAAGTCGAAAAATTCATAATAATGAAAAGATAAATATTTGAATTTTAAGATGAGATTCCAAATATTTAATTATATATATATATATATTCCAAGTCTGGTAATTCTAAATTAAACGCCAATTTATATGCAAATACTTATTCATTCGTCTTTATTTCTAGTAAGCATTAATTCTAAGTTATTATATAAAAGCTCAGAATAATAAGAAACAATTTATTAAAATCCAGAAAGGCATTGAATCAAACCTTGCATTCCGCATTGAGGGAATGCGAAATATTAAACTGAAATGAGATAAAAAAAATAAATTTTTATAATGAATACAAGGATAATAAGAGCTAATATTTATGCATTCTTTTGTTATTAATGCGTTATAAGTATCATTATTTAGAATTTTAAAAAATATATACGTACTCCTTAAAGCAAAATCAATTATTTTATTCTGTTTTTCACCAGAGGCCTCATTGTGTAAAAAAGTAAAAACGTTGAATAAAAAAACGATATGAAATTAAATCAATAATTCTATAATCGAACCACTGTAGATATTGGTCCTAGGGTAATACGATCAACAAATCAATCAACAAAATCTACTTATGCAAATCTTATCAGTTTAGTTTCGAGCTTTAGTACTGCGCTGAAAGCTCTCGCTTAGCGATTGTTGCGATATAACCAACCGCATCAAAATAAAGCGACACAGCGCAGTGTGAAAAGTAACGATGAGAGATCCCACTAACCAACTTAACTGCAGACGACAATAATAGCTATTGCAGCGTTGTTTGCGGCGGAGGGCTTCCGCGAGATGTCAAAAATAGGCCTTCTGCAACCTGGGATCGACTAATAATACAACTCTGGAAATGCCCCCCCCCCCCCCCCCCCCGTGAACTGAATCTTTATCAGTGCGATTATCTTTCAGCAAACTGTTCTTTGTAAGGAGCCCCCTTTCACCCCAGCGTCGAGAAAAAAAAAGATTGTCTTGAAAGTGAGTATGAGTGATTTAAACGAATCGCTTACGTTCAGTGCATGCGGAATATATTTTAGATACACATCTGAATCGATTTCTTTTCTTATTTTCAGTCATTGGCTGATATAGATTTAACTTTATTATTTATTTTTTTTAAACAGTCGGACTCGAATACAAATGGAAATGTAGTTATTAATGAAGTGAGCAAAATGATGAAAAAAAAATTCTTTAATCGTCAAAAAATATGAAAATCTAGATTTTAATGAATCTCTAAGATTCAAATTTCACCAAAATAACAAAAATGTTAAGATCTTTGAAAACACATTCGAAACTGCTGTGAGATAGAAAGTTACGATTTTCTCGTAACCATTGTTTACAACAAAACTACTGATTTCTATTAAAGTTTGAACGAAATTGCCGTTTTAAGAGATGGATTGTGAACCTGAAGTTCTGACCCCCCGTGCCTAATTATGCTGAGATAAAATATCAAACAGATACAAAGACATAAGAAAAAGAGAAGGATTGTCGAGAAAAATGGAGCTTCGAGTTCTGTTTTTTACAATAAAGTAGAATTTTTCAAGAAAAAAAAGGAAGATATTGATTTGAAATTTTTAGTATTTATTTCTTTTTCCTTAACATCCGATTAACAAAAATATTGATCTAGTTAAAATCAATGCTTCCAAATTAACGCTTTTCAAATTCTACTTCTATTCTAATTACGAATCATTACACATCATTGCTAGTTGTGTAAGTTCATTAATGTCTACATTTTTAATATTAATTTTTCTACTTAGATTAATAACTTTTTATTCAACACCAAAAATCCGGCATTTCAACTATGTCCTCCCCTTTGTATCCGATGATATCTCCGGGAGCTAACGTAAAAATCTATTTTGGGTAATCAATCGAACAATTTCAACCTGTTAAATATTTTTTCCAGGGAAAAATTATTACATGTATCTCTTTCGTTATACATTTTTCCCACGATTCCACTGACTTTATCATATGCATTAAAATATTTTTCCCTCGGATAATAAATCTGAAATGACAGCCGAAAAAAAATTACATCTACGAAAATTCAAACTTGTATGAAGTACAATATGAAGGTATTTTTTTAAAGAGCCGTTTGAGAGCTTTTATTTGCGTAACACAATAAGATGTCATAAAATAAAGAGGTTAAAGTTCGAATAAAGACGATAGGCACAATCATTTTTATTAGAGCAACAGAAGTGATCGCTAAATAAGAGTATAATCAAAGTTGTGTTAAAGGGACAAAATGATCCCTTTTATCCCCCCAAAAAGAGTGCCGCTATGTCTCATGTTAATACGTCAAAGTAATCATATATTTCATTTGAAATATTATATTTTTTTAATATTATTTGTAGCTTATTCAAATGGGCCACATATTTTTATAACAAAAAATCTCATCTACTTGAAAATGGGGCTTGACTTACCCTGTTTATATACTAATTTAAATAAGCAGAAGCGATCATTCGAAAACTTTTTCGCCAACTCCCTGATAGAAAGTTAATCTTTCAGCATAAAAATGTTGAATCTGAATCAAAGCCGATTCTTTCGCGGGTGTTCAGACTTTTGGTGCGCGAGTAACGTAAGCGAGGGCGATTGCCTGAAGAAGAGGCGTTTCGGACACTTTTTGCAACCGACTGAAACAAAAATTTAGGACGGAGCTCAAATGTCACTCTCCAGATCACATGTCAAGTACTGTTGGTCGAAATCCCTCCATTTCTGAGCAGTCGCTTTCACGCCCGCGCAAATCCAAAGGCAGTCGACTCCACGTGCGACACGGTTCAAAATCTAATGAGCATCTGTTCTTGACAATTGTGAGTTATTACACAGTTTGCGTTTATCCGTTTCACTTGCATTCGAACGGACGGTCATACAAATCTCATTTTAAAATCGATGGAAGTCTGAAGGAAGGGGGAAATAGTAGATCCTTGTTCACTATTAAAGTGAAAGCGTTTGAGCTATCGTGTTCATAATCAAAATATCTCAAATGAAAAATTCATTTTTCGAATGCCATATGTATTGAAACCTGGAGATTCATCGCAATTTCGAGTCAGTATTGTTTGAGGATTGCAATACTTTATCCTCGTATACTTCGTGTGTGAGAAAGTCAAGAAATGAAGATTATCTTAACAGCATCTTCATTTTTTCTAATTTCACTTGCAGTTAATGAAACTTTCCGAATTGAATTATTTATCTTTTGAGAGCTTCCTCAGATCTTTTATTTTATTCCGAAATAATTTCTTGTAACATAAATTTCCTAGTCACAATTTTTAGAAAAGGATTTTACTTGTGCACATTTCTTTAGTTATGAAAAATCGTACTTTCATTTAGATAGCGCTCAAAATGTTCAGTTATTTCAATTTCATTTAACTGTAAGCTGCTTACCAAAATTTGAAGAAAGGATAGTTTAATAAATTTTCTTGAGTTTAAAGCACAATCCACATGTTTTTATTTTCCTAAATAACGTCAGAAAGCAGTACAGATCCAACTAATTCAAATTATGTAGTCAGTTGATAAGTAGTCAATAAAAGTTAATTTTTCAAACACTAATACCTTAAATCAATATCTTTTCAAGCAAAGATTTTTAAAAAAAATTTGAATTTACATTTCACGATATATTTTTCTTCAAACCGGTGTAGGATCTAAAGTTTAGTTTAGTTTAATTTAATTTAGTTAGGTTAACGTCCCCTTTAAAAGCCACGCTAGAGCTAATTTTAGACTTGAACCATGGTCAGATGATCTAGACGATACCAGAGCTCCCTTCTGAATAAAATGCGTTGAAAGCAGTCTCAACTACATCTAGTAAATAATTTGAAAATTATATTGTGAACTATTATAAATAATTAATTGCAGAGATATAGAAGTGTATGAGATATAAAGCATTTTGTCAACACTGAGGTTTCCTTGATAAAATAAGCCATTTTTTTTATCAAGGAAAAAGGAATTGGTTTCTGCCAAATCAAAGATGGTAGATCAGAAACATCTAAATTAAAATTATGAAAGTATTATTAAACTATGAATAAAGAACATTCAAAAAATATATTGTAAATCAAAATAATTCCTTAACATTTGCAATCAGTTGAAATTTGTCCAAAAGTTACCGTAGAAAATATCATTAAACGAGGCATCTGAAGAATTTTGTCAAGTTCACACAAGTTTCAAAACTGTGACAACCATATTACTACCGAAATAATATTATATATAATATGAGGTAGATGTAATCAGTAAACAGAATACATTACAATCATCATAAAATTCAAGTTTCACATTTTGATAAATTTCCAGGTTTCGCCTGAAAAATTCATTTTTGGAATTATGTCTGTATGTGAACACAATAGCTCCAAAACATATTTGTCTGGATAGATGATATTCTTTATGAAATCTTTCCACCAAATTTGTAAATTTTTATCAAATTGTGGATGAAATCTACTCGGACGAAGTAAATATATTTGTCTGAGAGCAGTTGAAAAAGATAACTGCAAAACATAAAGAGCTAAGAGGATAAAATTTGGTAGAGTTCGCTTCTAATATGTGGATCCATATCCATAATATGTAGATCATATATGTCAGTCTGAACCTTTACATGCATGTAAACTCAATAAATTAGCAATGCTTTTTTGATAAATGAAATTTGATATACGATTTTGTAAACTGTAGTTAATGTGCCAAATTTTACTACCAATCTCTCTACAAAAGGGAATTCAATGTACATACATGGCTTCCATCATTTTAACACGAAATACAAAACACTCATTCGATGTATTTTGAAGAAAACTTTATGTGTACCCTCTGCGTTCATGATCTCGTTCAAAGTTCATTGTTTTCTTGCTGGAAAAAAGAGAATTGGTTGGTTATTTTAGTTATATTAACGCCCCGTTTTAAAGCAACACAAGGACTATTTTGGGATGGACCTCATAATTTTGAACCACGGTCAGATGACGAGGATGATACCTGAGCTGGCACCCTTTCTCCACACCACAACGGCGGGATTACGTTTCCCCCTGAAAGATTTAAAAGGCAACAGGTCCCCTTCTTCGGCGGAATCGGGTCTTGAACCTGAAACCCTGCGGCTCACCGGGCCGCCGTGGTCCCGGAAAAACATTTTTATGGGGCGTTCACTTCATAAAGGTTTTACGAGAAAGTTTCATTGGTTTGTGCAAAGAATTTTTAATTTTCTCATCTTAAATGTTATTTGTGTTTTCATCTTTCAAAGCCTCAATTTATCTTATGTACGACATGGGGTTTTCCTACCACCGTATAACTTCTCCATCTTGAAATCCATAAAAATCCCCGAATGTGAGAGCGGATGAAGCGAGTGTACTGTTTATGTCTTGAATTAATTTCTATCTTTAGGCTAACAATGAGAATGTTGTTTTAAAGAATCAAATACTGGTTGTTTCACCAGTATTTGATTCTTGATCTTTATTATATTTTTGAATAATAATTCAATAACGGAAAACAATTCGCATGGTTATTCATAAATATACAGAGTCTTTAATATTTCAAAATAAAAAAAAATGTCCCAAGAAATTATACTGCACAAAACCTGTCGCACTAAGACATCGTATCCGCAAATTCGCCTCCTTATTAAACTAGGTAATGACTTAAATGTGAGAGACCACCTCCTTATCAGAAGCAGTTCTCACAACACATCAAGTAGAGATAGAGTCGCCATTTATGATTTTCTTTATCCGTATAATGATCTCAAGTATAAAAAGTTCACTAAGACACGGCTTTTCCAATTCAACTACACACAAAATCTCTCAAGAAATGTAGACCACCGATACGCCCTTTACAAAATCCCTGAAAAAACTCACGGTATGATGGCGCATTAAATCAGTTCCAAGTCTCTTTGAAAGAGATCGCCAACAAACATCCTATTTTCTCTGCTATTATTCTGAGCCGCCCCTTCTCCTTTCCACTAAAGCCTGGCAGGTATGGAATGGCTTAACACCGGCGTGAGCTTTGATCGAATGATGAACAGCTCGGCTGACGGGAGAGGGGCTGTCGGGTCAGGGTAAAAACTCACGAAATGAGAGCAAAGGTATGTCGTGAATTATATTTTTAGTCGTAATAAAGAAAAAAGTCGCACAAGATGAAGTGATGACTTCGGGTACGCTCTGCTCCAGATACTGGGTTAAGACGATTGAAAAAGAGTGACAAACTCTTCAGTAAGACGCAACGAGGCCCTCATTCCAATACGACTCACTGAATTAATTTGTCAAAGAAGCAGGCAGACGGAGATTAGGGCTTGTGTTTTTGTGCACGCGCTTGATGTATGGTAACTACAGCCTTTCTTTGCTGTTAAAAATATAAAAAGGATTATATTCTTGACTTAAAAGCTATGTTTGTATATTTTAGATTAATTTCATATTGCTAATCTTAGTAAACTACAAATAACTGTTAAAGTTCTTGTTGAAACTTTTTTTTATTTCAGAAACATGTAAAACAGGCATTGTTTAAAGAATGAGTAAATTATTACTTGATGACTTGTTTGTCTATGCTTTACTACCGGAGTTCTAGTTTTAAATGTCTGGCAAATTAAAATTTCAGTTTTAAATCTGTGGTTTGCTTGCATTGAATTTGATGGCTCAGTAATCAAATTTAGTCAAGTTTAAAATATGGGATTAAACTAAAAATAAATTTTATCCGATTTATTAATGGTTTTGTTCAGTTAAAAATAATTCATGAAATATTTAGCTTCAATATCTACAACAATAGCAAAACAGTTTTGTTTTCATTATTTTATAATGTTACCCTAAGGTAGAAAAGTTCTTATATATCTAGTCTATTCTATTGAAGAAGTACTGCTGATTCATACAACACGCACATCTCTAGTTCAGAGTTTTTATAAGTCACTTCATGCTTTATGCAAATTCTGTTGCCCCATTCAGCTTCAATATCACTTCCACGAGTTTCTGATTTTCATAGCATTGGGGATAGAAATGTAGTTGAAACTCAGTTTTAATATAGATTCGTCATTCTCAAATACCTAGTAGTATAGAAGAAGTAATTTTATCAGAATTAAATGTTTTACCGCTTTAGAGGAAAGAATATGCATATTTGTAAGTGTATCCACCGCAACTATTCGTGATTCAGAGATTCGAGGAACTTCTCCCATTCCCACAGAACAAGACGCCGATATGCCGCGCTTACGTAATCAGAGGAGGAGTGTTTCGATCCTCTTCAACGGGCAGAGCAAAGTAGCCTTTTTATAAAAAATGTTTGCCTGTCTAACCTATCTATTTTAATGGAAAATACATTAAAAGAAAAATATAAAAAGAAATTCATGTTCAAAGTCCGATCTTTGATTCTGTTTTGTTAAAAAAAGGCATAAAAATGTATTTTTATAATACCTCAAAAAATGTCAAATCAAATAATTATTTATCAGTTTCCTACTAAGCTCGTAGAATGTAGAATGACGTTTGCATTTTATTCACGTTTCTGCATTAAACTTCCACTAAGAAATGCAGCTTCTCAAATAAAAAATAGGAATTACCGAAACTTATATCAATTAAATTATCATTTAAACAAAAGTGTAGAAAAATATTTTTAGGATAATTTTAGAACCACGAATGTTGTTGCTTATGGCAATTGCCATGGGCAAGCCCCGCTGATACATCAGCAGATTTTTTAAGCTCAAGATATGCGCCTCTTGTTTCAAGTAGAGCCAACTAGGGCCAAGAGTACGACTTTAACTACACACTCATCACAGTCACTTGTCCCCTTTTTACAGTTGGGGGGGACACAGTCATACATCTCATAGATAGCACACAAAAAAACAGCAATGTCCGAACCGGGTTTCGAACCCGGGATTCTTAGAACAAGAGCAAGACGCGCTACCTCTGTGCCAGAAAGCCGGCTGAACGACGAATTAAATAATTTATGGAAAATGCAACAAAACTATATTATACGCCTTACTGTTGATATATTGAAATATCTGGTATGAATATGATGCATGATGCAAAGACATTGTGATATTGGTATTATTAAATAAATATAATGAAAATAAATTGAATAACATTCTTTTATTAGTGAACTAAAAAAAAAGACTTATTATAATGTGAGAACATAACGTTGTTTTGGTTAAGAAGTTTAACATGTCTCCAAAGTTTACGGGTAAAAAATATGTTGCCAGCTTTTACTGGTATTGCATTATTATTATGTTTGCTTCTTTGAAAGCAGATGCATTTTTACAATTTTGACCTGCTTTTACCAGTATTGCTTTATTACTATGAATGCTTCTTTGACAGCAGATGTATTTTTTAAAGGCTGAAGAAAAACTATGACATCATGGCTGTTATTTCATCTAAAACTTGGTTGATATCTATAACATTTTTTTGTTAGCCAGAAAAATTAAAAATGAAAGTTCAGAAAGATTATATATATATATATATATATATATATATATATATATATATATATATATATATGTGTGTGTGTGTGTGTGTGTGTGTGTGTGTGTGTGTGTGTGTGTGTGTGTGTGTGTGTATAGAAAAGATAACTTGAAAATTTTGATGGAAGAATTCATTTACTTTTTTGCAATTTATATTAATAATTTTTTACTTTTTACTGTCACACCGTCGATAGCGCAATCAATCCGAGTTTCAATATAGCATTTGTTTAAAAATTCGAAATTAATATTAAGTTTGAATAATTTGTTCACAATTTCTCGTAACTCCTGAGCAGGGTGCCGGGAACTTAACTTAAACCTTTATTCACTCAACATGTTTCAGTAGGTGTAAAAAAGTACTTAGAGAACATAAATATTAACTCCATGTCACGGGTGAAAACAGGCTTCGAAAAAGACCGTTCATGTACAATCTTTGGTAAATAACCACTGGCGTGAGGTTTATAAACAAGTTATAGAAAACATTTATCAAAATTACACGGCCTAGTTGGATCGAATCGCTTCTGTTTAAAATCACATCGAAGTCTATTATTGGATTTTAACCCTTTGCAGTCTGAAAAAAAATTAGATGCAAAATTATTCACTTAATACAAAGATTTGTTTATTGCTATAAAAAATAAATATTCATAATTCTTTTAAGTCGAATTTCTTTGAAAAATTAATCTACATCTCAACCATTATGTAGGCATTTTGAACAATTTAATTTGAAAAATGAATAAATAAAACGTCAAAATGATGCAGTCTCGAACAGTGGCGGATTTCCAAACAGGCGCATGAGGCGCGCGCCTCGGGCCTCGAGGTCATAAATGAAGGGGCCTCAAAATTTAGCTCTAAAATAATAATATGTATAATGAAATATGCTTTTATTATTTCCTGTAATCATTTCTACACCGGATATATAAATATTTCAATCGGGATGATTGTGTAGAAATGATTACAGGAAACAATCCAATTCTAGATTATCATATTATTTACCTGAAAGGATTAAAATAATAATATAAAAAACATGAAAATGGATCAAGTATCTTCTGTCTGGTTCACTTCCTCTTCGACCCTCTCTTGGTTACCCCCCTTTGGTACCACATGACATTTCCCCTCCTCGGAGGTATGCTATCGTCGTCGTTAAAAACAAAGGAACGGGTATTAAGTCCATCTAATATTTTTTATGCGACTAATTTAAAAAAAAAATGTATTAGCCATGCCACCGAAAAGAAAGTTTGAATCGGGTGCTTCGAAACGCAAAAAGTAAAAGAAGAATATGTTGAACGATATCAAAATCCACTCAATAAATTCATTATAACGTTTGAAAAACGAGCTAAAATGGAAAACGAGCCAGAAAGAGCAGTTGAGCAACCAGATGCTGCATGTGTACCTAAAATAACCAATGAGCAAATTGAAATTGAATATGCACATGAAAAAAAACGATGCGCAATCAGAAGTGGAATATAAATTGAAACAAATTAATAAGCGAGTTGAAATACAATGTGAATTTGAAAAGGTTGATGAGTGTACTGAAATGAAATGTGCGCAAGAAAAAATCCCTGAGCAAGCTGAAGTTGAAAATGAATTCGAAGAAATTGGTGAGCGAAATGAAATAAAATGCAAGCCTAAAAAGACAGACGAACAAACTAAAACAGGATATGCACAAGAAAAAACCGATGAGCTAGCCGAAGAAGAATGTGAATTCGAAGAAATTAATGAGCGATCTAAGAATGGAACACAAGAATCAACAATTTGTAATTTTATATAGCAAAATAAAATAGCTGATTCTGACTGTGGTAAACATAAAGACAAGTATTTGTTTCCCAGTGACATTGCATTGTGGCCATCAAACTTATCAGATAAAATGATTGAACATTATTTGATAAATAAGTCTTGTAATATTGGGAATATTACAAGTCTTAAAAGTAAAATACGGAGACAGAAATCGAATCTATTATAGGAATGTTTCTGAAACGAATTTTTATTGTATTAAAGCAAATGGCACAAAAGAATTTCGCCAATGGTTAGTATATTTAGCTACAAGTAAGTGCATTTATTGTTATGTTTGTAAAATGTTTTCTGATGTGTACACAAAATTTTCAACAGGATTTAGTGATTGGAAAAATTTAGCAAGAAACTTAAGTGGTCACGAAACTTCTCAGAACCATATCAAATCTATGGTGACTCTACAAAAACGCTTGTCTATTTCTGGACGTATAAATACTCATTTAGAACAGCAGGTTGACACGGAACAAAAGTATTGGCGAGCTGTTTTACAGCGAGTCATTGCATCATTAATATTGTTGGCGAGTTTAGGAATAGCATTTCGTGGCCACCGAGAAGATACAACTTCCAATCGAAAAGGACATTTCTTGAATTGTATTGATTATTTGGCAGAATTTGACAGTTTTCTAAAATTGCATTTGGAAAAATTTAGCAATCCAGGGATTGGAAATGTCAATTATTTATCTCACACGATATGTGACAAATTCATAAGTTTAATGAGCGATGTAGTTAAGAAACATCTAATAGCTGAACTTCAAGAAGCAATTAATTATTCAATAATTGTGGACTCTACTCCGAATATATCTCACGTAGACCAACTTACTTGTATTTTGAGATTTGTTAGTAAAAATATGGACATAAAAGAAAGATTTTTAGGCTTTATTAATATTCAAAACCATAATTCTGAATATTTAGAAAAATAATTCTTGAGTTTTTAAAAGATTTGTCTATGGATATTAAAAATTGTAGGGGCCAAACCTACGATAACACGGCAAATATGGCAGGGAAATACAGTGGACTGCAAGCAAGACTAAAACAGTACATATATACAGCCGTTTTCGTACCATTCGTAAGCCATGCATTAAATTTAATATGAAATTGTGCAGCAGAATCATGTTCTGGTGCATTAAAATATTTTGATTTTATTCAGAATTTATATGTATATTTCTCGGCATCGACGATGGAATATGCTTAATAACAGTTGAGAAAAAAGGTTATTTGTGATGTATTAATTGTAGATCTGTCGCGAAGGAATTCGATTTACAGTGAGGTTTTATTGGATTTTGGATTTTTTTTTTAAATTTTAATATGTCCGATGTCAAATTTAATGACTGCGTGGATAACATATGCGCAAAATATGAAAATGATATTGTGACTAGAAATTTTAAAGATGAACTTGTACATTTTATTGCCCTCATAAAAGAAGAAAAAATTACAAATCCTATTGATATGTACAAATTAATAATCGGAGGACTGCAGTCTACATTTCCTAATGTAGAGACAATACTAAAAATATTTTTAACTATTCCCATTTGTAAGGCAAGTGGTGAACGCTCATTTTCGGTGCTTAAAAGAGTAAAAAATTATTTAAGGAATTCTTTATCACATTTAAATTTAAGTTACTTATCCATGATGTTCATCGAAAATGATGTAGTTAATTTGTTAGAGTATGAAACTCTAATTGATAAATTTGGTAAAGCTAAAGCCAGAAAGGTTCCTATTTAATTTGTTTTTAATATACGAAAAGAAGAAACTGCCATTATTATTATTAAAGTTCAATATATTTCTAATGTTTAATAAATAATAGTATCAATATTAGTTGACGTGTGGTGATTGTAATATAAGCCAGATAACATCCCTTGAAACAAAGTGCACTTTTGGCCCTACGGATATGTTACTCGGCTACTAACCATAAGATTGGGAGTTCGGGCCTAGCGCTTTTCGCTAAATCACCCAAAGACGTATTTTTCTTTTCTTTATTATTTTCCTTTTTATTTATTTTATTTTTAAGAAACTTAATTTGAAACAAAATTAAATAATTAAATGCAAATTAATCGACCCATTTTCTCAGTTTTTCAATAAAAAGCATTGTTTGTTTATTAGAACGGTTTAATTAGTTGGAAATAGTAAGAAAATGACTGTGCAGAAAGTGGGAAAAACGTAAATTTATTAAAATTCGGAACTTTAATAACGTTTTAAAACATAACCGAGCTTTTAATAGCAATAGAGAAAATTAGCTCCATTTTATAGTAAATAATTTGGTTTATAATAAAGTTTCAGACATGTATCTTTGACAAATATTGCGTAACTATGGTACAAAATAGCGCGTTTTTTAAAAACACACCCTGAACTTTATCATTATTTTAAATACCGTCCAGTGGTATGGAAAAATTGATTTTAATTTTCAATTTTATGTACCTAATTCTCCCCCTCCTTTTTTTAATACAAAAAAAATCAGGTTCAGAGCTTAACAGAGTGAAAAATATATATAAAGAGTGCATACTGTAAATATTACTGGAGGAGAGGGGGGCCTCAAATTGAATTGCGCCTCGGGCATCTGAAACGCCAAATCCGCCACTGGTCTCGAATGTCGAATCACACTCGACATCAGACAGGAAAGGGTCAACGCTTATTTACAAAAACAATTTTACTTTCATATATATATTTTTTCATTTCTACTTATTGTTTTTACTCATTTCTTTAGCATATATCTCAGATGTTCTTTGGATGTTATGAGCGGATTTCAGGAGAAGATCCCATTCAATTCATTTTTAATATAAACTAATCTACAGTTCAAAAACAAACTTTAAAATTTCTTTAGTTCAGGTCAATACATATTATTTGTGTTGCGAAATAATTGAAATCATTCCAGACAAACGATCTCTTGAAAAATTAAAAGAGAGATGTATCTCCAAAGACTGAGGACTAATCCTATGACCGACAGAAGGCAACAATGGTTTGCATTTTCGAGACAGACTGAAAGAGAATTGATCCATTATAATAGCTGATATCTAATTAAGCAGGTGCCTAAGGGTCGCCAGGCTGTGAGGAAGCAGCATGCAAGTTGAACAAGAAACTATATTTTCTAAGTTACAGTTTAAATTCCTACATGAGCTAAGTCATTCAAGAACACATGAAGTTAGTATTTGGTTTTTAGTGTAGAATTTTCTACCAAGTTCGTGATCCAAGAGAGAGGCACTTTTTAAAAATTCTTGTGCGAATCTCTTGAATGCAAGAAAAAGTTGTTAAAGTTATAGAAGAAATATAAAAAAGAATACGAAAAAAAATCGAGGGTTAGTTGGTTTTCTTTATGAAATTGCAATAGATGACAGTTAAGAAGAAATAAGATCTTAATATGAATAGCAAGTCATGATACAGTTTTAGGAAAAGTGCGTATATCTTCTTCCATCAAAGATTAACCGCAAGATCGCAATCAAAATCATAATTTCAGTCGTTATTGGAGCCCCTCCTGTCAAGATGCGAGATCTAAAAATCGAGTTTCAGAAGTTTTCTGAACTCGTCGCGGCCGTCATTTTCCCTGGAGAGAAGAAACGGAAGGGAGAACTTCGCCGCCATTGTGGAGCGAAATCGCGCGTTTTCTCCGAAAGCGAACATCAGAAGGACTCGTGTCAAAACAGTCTCGCAACTTTCTGATTCACTCCATCCCGGGTCCGGAGGGAAGATGAATCTGGATGTTAATTTGAAAAGAAGGGTTTCGCTGTTCCAAAGTAAATATGCACGTGAAAATGAAAAATCTTTTTTGGTTCGAAGAGACAGTTACGGTATTGTTCAAGCTTTTTCGGCTTAAGTCGACGGGGAAAAGGGAAATGAGAGAAGATTTTTGGCATTTAAAGTTTTAATTTCAGAAAGAAAAAAAAAAGAGATGTTTCTGCGAAGAAACCAACCAGAAAAAAATTAGTATTATAAGATGAATCTCATATCTCAAATGATAGGATTCTTTCTATAAATCCGGCACTTAGCCAATCTGGCATGAGATGTAATCCGGCATTTGGTGAGTAGGAAGCTCTGTTAAAGCAGAATTAATGCATATTAATGTCAGCTACCTTGAGGGGACAAACATTACGTTGCTGCTCATACTTTAAAATATATATTCTGCAGTATTTGTTTCAAACCCCAGTCACCTCCTTGAGTATGCAATTAACATTGCATGAAATGGCTGGCTTTTATGTTTTCATCCAGTTAAAGAATTTTGATTGTAAATGAAGAAAAAAAAATTCTTGCCATTTTGCAGAAGGATATAAATTCAATAAGAAATAATTTGATTCATAAATATTTGATAATAAATAGTATAGTTTTTATATTTGAAACTATTTGATTTTTTGTTGTTGTTTGTTTTGTTTTGAAGCAAAAGACTCTTTTGACTAAGCTTCATCCCAACCAAGGGGTTGAAGCATTTATATTAGCGCATTATAAAATCGACGTAAGAAATGTGAGCTAAAAATCCAGAAAATATTGTAATGACAAAAACGAAGCAATGACAATGTAAAGAAGCTACATGGCAGAAACTATTTAATTACACCATCAAAATTTTACATTGTTTTTACAAAATTATAAGGAATGATATGACAAGCTTCAGGAGCAAATCACACCAATTCGAATGAGGTATTTCAAAAAAATATTCGACGTTTTGAAGCAAATTGCGTGTGTTTTTAGGAATGTTTTAAACAGAGAGAGCATTTACAATTTGAGCAAAATAAGGGCGGAAGTTCTCTCAATAACAGATGCTAATGAGTGAATTGAATGTGGCTACGTTATGTATACACATTTTTTATTGCATTTGGAGATCAAATTTTTGGACATTTAAAAAGAAGTAGATTTTATGCGGAAAAAATCATTTATTTCTTATTATTCATTATATTCAGATAAAATACTTAAAATTATAAAAAAAAATTGAAATATAAATTCAAAAATGCATTACTTTCTGATTCGTCAAACTGATTCGTTTCTGGTTCGTTCTAAAGAGAATAAAATGAAATTACCTCTTTGTGATTTCGCATATTTTGTGCAACAAGTAGGTTTTGCTATCATCCATTTGTGGTGGAAAGCAATCTACTGGTGCACTTTGAGAAACACTCCAGTGTAACTCACATGTAGGCCATACAAAGTCTCCGACCTGTTATAGAAATGGAGAAAAGACTTACACCGTCTAAATGAATGGATATTCGACCCACGAATGTGCTTCTGTAAACTGTGCTTCGGTAAACAATCTCAGTCAACGGTTCGTTTTTAACTTTTCTGTTGCTTGATCACATGGGTGACAAGTGAACAGGCAATAGGCGATTCTGCGGCAAAGCCGTCCCAACTTTCTGGGTACGCCTTCCCCCACAAGTGGTTAATTTCAATCCCTGGTGTGATACTTGTTCGTTAGAGCTCACTGGATAAACAGAAGACAAGGGGGGAAAAGATAAAACATTTCTCTTTTACACAATGCCTATAACGATTCTTCAATTTAAATCATTCGCCGACCTACCCTGTCTAAGAAAATGTCTTTTTTTTGGGGGGGGGTTGCCGCTTTAGAACAAAAAAGAAATCTTCTTATCTACATCATGGTCTGACTTCGTCAGATCAGATCAAACAAACCGTTGACTCTGAGATGGTCGGTGATTGTCCAAGGAGAGGAATAAATATCCCCTACACTGAGATCAAGGATGTGAGAGGGAGTGACCTGGAAAAATGTCATTTAGGACAAAGGAGAAAGGATTTCTTTCGCCCAGAGAACTTAAGACATTTTAAATGACCGCTGGCAAGTCGCGAAATGCAGATATGGGATGACCTATCTCCTGAGATGGAAAGAAAGAACCAGTTGTACCAGTTGGCCCCTTGTACCAGTTGTTTGATGGGGGACCAGCCAGTCTTCTCTGATGACAGATATTTTGTAGGAAAAAAGCTTCAGATAGGTCAATTTGGTAGAAGTGGGGGTGTTTTGAAAGCAACCCTCTTTGACCTACTACAAAAAAGAAATGAATTCTATGATCGCAAATTTCCAGTTATCATGTGAGATTATAATTTTTAAGTCATAATTTGCCTTAGTTAATTTGTCATTAACCAGTTTAAACCGTTTTGAAACACTCACGAGAGTTTTCTATACTTCTCACTCTATTATATTATATTATACATAACTTTTATTTTCAATTTTTCTAGCTGGCAAATAAAGTTTTGAATATTGGCTGATTTTGAGATGAGGGGAAAAAAACATTTTTTTTTTTAAATTTCGACTTATACGTATTCTGATAGTCTCGTGATTGTTTCAAACTGGTTTAAACTGTTAAATGACTTATATTAAGATAATTCATAAGAATTCAGAAAATGAATAATTTGGAAATCCATTTGTAGTTTTAATTGCCGATAAATTGCCGAATGTGACAACCTTCTGCATCATTTCCTGATAACCCTAAAAATGAAAATCGGAAGCCTCAAAAGCAATAAATTGTCAATTTGTTTCCCAAGTCTTTTGGGTTTCAAAAACCTCAAACCATAACAACAACATGTTCTCTCATATAATAAAAAATCAAACAATAAAACATCTACAAAGCGTTTTAAACTTTTAAAATTTTTAACATGTTGTTAAACAAGCTAAACGAATTACGGACGACCAATAGTTTCATGGAGATTAAAGGCTAATTTGTGTTTGATTCACTGGTCCCGAGAAAAGCTGAAGAATTTTAGTTATCAATTTTATAATAGCAGTTTTTCAATTTATCAGTACATTACTGATGCTTTAGAATTATATTCATTTTTTTTTTGCCTTTCACGCTAATTTGATTATACCTCTTTCCTTCTGGTGGTTTATTACGCCGTTTAAAGTACAAATTGCTGTATTATTTTTATAAAACAGACAATTAACATTTCAATATGTTTTTTTTTTCACTTTGCCGCATATGATCGTACCAATCATCAAAACATCCAATCTCGGAATTGAAATGAAACGTAGAATAAGATAAAGCGCGTCTTCTTTTCAATGAAATGCAGTTTTTTAAAATCGATATTTCAGATTTTTATGAAGCTTAAATGAAATCTTCTCCCATTTTGTCTGTGGTCTGGCCAAGTTACACAACTGAAAAATAAACATATAGTTAGCTGGATGAAATTAAGCACATTAAAATCATAAATTTTACCTTTTAATTGAATAAGTCAACTGAAAAACGCAAAGACTTTGGATAAATGATTTATTATTGATGTTGTCAGCAGTATTGTATTGTAGAGTACTTATCGTTCGTTTCAGAATCTTACGACCAGCATTTTCTGACAATTGTATTTTGCTAATGGGGTGGGGGTGGGGTACGTAAAAAGATAAGTAGTTATTACATCTCCTAATTCCACAAATAATCTGAGTTCATTCGAATAATAAATGCATACAATCTACCCTCCTTTTATATTTCCTTTCACACTTTTTTTGACAAAAATAAATAAATAAAATCTGGAGCCTGCGCAAAAGCGAAGAAATTTTCCAGAGAAAGAACAGCACATATTAATCGAGTGTCATTGATGAATCGCTAAATATCATACACTTATATATTTTTTCGTCTCTAAAATTTGACTGCGCTCTTATATTGTTGCTCTGCGATTAATACATAGTAATATCCATGCAAAATTTGTGCTTATTTTTTATTTACTATTGTTAAATAAAGTATCCAAAATATATCTTGTAGAAAGAGCTATTAGTAAACGAGAAATTACGAAAATTGTTCCAGCGAATTTCAATTTAATTAAATTACTTTTTATTAACTTTTTTAAATCCAGATGGGTTAATGAAATTTTATGTGATAATAATTTCTGGATTAGTAATAATTTCTATTATTATTAACATAAAAAAATAAATATACGCTCGATTTTTTTTTTTAAAAGACATTCTGCCGATATAAGTTAAGGAATAATTTTTATGACATTATTTTAAATTTCTATTTCCATGTATCTGTTTTTTGGGGGAGGAGGGGCATTTCAAATGAAAGAAATTGAAGTTTGATAAGAATGCATATAATGCTAAAGTATTATTATTAATTTGTATTCGACCTTTTTTACGAAATAGAGTTCCTTAAATGAATTGTTTGGTGGATTTTTTTTTATTTGGAGAACGGTTATTTTTACAAGTCAGGTGAATTTTTTTTACATCAACTTCTAGCATAAATAATTTTCATGTTATTTTTAATCTAACCAATGAAATTACTGAAACTGAAAATTCTCTGTGCCAATTCATACATTTTTTTAAATGTAATTAAAAACTGCTGAGATCTATTCAAAAGATGAAGGACTCGTTGAACTGAACACCTCAAAACTGAAACGGAATTCGTGTCGAAGAAATCCCCTCAATAGTGCTAGAATTTGAGGAAAAATCAAATGTATTTAAATATATCGAATTGTAGAAAAAAAAGTATAAACATAAGCAGTATATTTAAAACGCGAAAGCAAACTATCTAAAAGAAAACATATAGAAAAAAAAGTGAAATAATGTTCAAATCAATCATCTCTAAGATCACAAAACCCGCTTAAAGACAATAATTTAAAAAAGGCAAACGATTTGTATTAGAAATACATTGATGTTCACAAAAAAAGCTGTAGCCATTTTGAAAAACAAATAGGTTGGTACCAAATTTTCAGGCGGGTGACAGCTTTTCTATAATACTTAAGCCTGAGAGTTTTTGCTCGCAGATGATTTTTTAGATCTAATACCATTACAAACAATACTTAAAGTCTCCTCCCCTATTATCGTCAGACATTTTTATAAAATTGACGATAAATTTCAAATAAAGATGCTGTATTGCTTCGCATTCACCAAACTTACGGAATGAAAAGGCGGATTGTATCACAAAATCGAGCGCAGAATATATTTCATACATTCTTTAGATTGCGTAAGAAGAAATTATTTCCTTCATCAAACAGAACTCCGAGAAAAAAAAACTGAAACATTTTAGGCGTGGTAAATGCGATGAGAAACTGAGAAAAGGCAGATACTAGAACAATCACCAAAGGAACATTGAACAGAACAGAAAGACATTATTAAAGCAAGAATTTCCAATAAAACATTAGTAACATCAGGTCTTTTAAATAAATATAATATTTCGAATTATTTGGTGATATGCTCATCATGTTGATGATTTAAATCATATTTTGCTTCGCTACTTATGAAATTCGGCCAATAAATGTTTCCTTTGAAAAAACAAAATTTGAATCCTTCAAGTAATCTTCAGATTCATGGAACTCAAAACTAAAATCTATGAAAATAAATTAAATCTTCGTATTTTCCCCCGAAAAATCAAAATTTTTTCGAGCTTTGTATGATAGGGATAGGACAGCTATTGCAGCTAAAACTTCCATTAAGAATCAAGCACAACGATCGAGAAACCCCGTTCTCTAATCCCCCCCCCCATTTCTTCCAGCTCCTTTAAGAATTGTAGAATATGAAAACAAAAGCACTAGAATCCATTTATTTACTTCTTTCAGTATGCCCTCCATAGACTGTACATTACAGACGGATAATAAGTTAGGAAACACTTCGCTTCGGAGCACTTCTGGATTATTTTTTTTTACTCGTGTTCCGTGGAAGTGGTGGAAGCGTTTACTGCGGTTGCTTCCTTTTATCGGGCTTCAGAGCCTACTTCACGCGCGTCGAAAACTCTCAAGTAGTCCAACTGGGACCCTCCACGTGATGGCTCCCGTCCAACGCTTAAGTTCTGGGTAAAAAGGCGGAAATTAAAAGGTAAAGACGTGTTGATTTCTTTCTTTCTTTGGAGTCCACAACCCCCTCGTGTATCGTTTGGACTCGCTCGCAGACGCGTTTCGGAGGAGAATTCGGCAAGGTAAATAACCGTCCATAGAGTGGATTGGATGCATTCATATCCGCGAGGTGAAGAGTCACTCGCGCCTTGCAATGGTAACGCGGTGTCCCTCACACTGTTTATTTTTCTAATGTCAGCCTGTGAAGTGTAGATCGTGAATATGGTTCATTAAGAACCTGTATTGAATTGCTTGATGGGTGAGAGACGTGGAGAGAGGTGCGTTGGATGAAAAATTACTCGTAACTTTCAATGGTAATGCTGTTTTTTCTGTGCATGATCTGAACTTAAAAGGTGTGTCGGCGGCGCATTTAGAGATTTTGTGGTCACAGATCATTTTATTAATAAAGTGGCGAATTTATTTTCAAATTTATTTCATTTTTATCTCAATCAAAACGATTTATTTTGATCTTTTATTTAATTTGCTTTGCAGAAATATGTTTTTATTTATCAATTGTTATTGTCCCCCTAGCGATTGCCGTTTATTTATATTCTTATACAATACTTCTTAAGTAGTTTCTTGATGTTTATATATGTTGTAATGAGAAAGTGAACCCGTATGGATAAGGATTTGGCAGATTGCGTGCGAGAAAATGTTAATCTTATTCTAATATTTAGTTCTCTAACATGTAAAGCGAATCAATGATAGAGCTTCCTGACGTTTTTCTTGAAGTAACGTCCATCCAACAGATATATACAAGGTAATAACTTAAACGTAGCTTCAACATTTGTAAGATTATCTAATCAAACCGATTTTTTTTTTCTGTTTTCACAAGCTAACAAACATGAAATATTTCACAATTTAAATATCATGCTAAGAATTTTAGTCTGGTACCATTTTTAAAATAACGGGAGGATTACTTGAGATCCAGATTGGTACAAAAAATAAATAGCCTAACGATTCTTTCCACTGAAAAAAAGCTACGCGAAAAGTTCAATTTAAGTGAGATAATAAATAAATTTATTGGGTTAAAAAAGAAAAAAAGAAAAAACATAGAACTTTATTATGGTATTAATTATTAATTAAATTATTATGAAGCAAAAAAAACTATTTCTTATAAAAGAAAGCCGAAATCTATTCATAATGCATTAATTTAGTGGATAAAAAAGGCAATGCTGTTTGCCTTTATGAATACTTTACATACTTTATTACTATATTTCTAATTTTAATAAATCAGCTATTTTTTATTGCATTCGTTTTTATTTGGGAGCATTCTGTTTATGCATTTTTTTCATCAGGTCAAAATGATCTGTATGAATAATATTCGAATAATACTTTGTATTAATAATATAATTGCACATTACTTAATGTAATTATGTCACTACTACTGTATTATGATGTAGAAATACGTCTTATGCGTTCCTTTTTTGCGTCATAAAAATAAGATTCGATTTATCACTCACTTCCTCCTCCTCTCTTGGAGGGTACCTCATGTCTGAATGTCGGTACTTCCCTGAGTTCGCGAAGATAGCTGTGCAGTCCATTTTTTCCCCCCTGTTGCACAATTTAAAAGGGGGAACGAAAAGTCTTCTGCTTTCGAGAAAAAGGTAGTAATTGAATAGACTTTTGCTAATTAATTTTGTTAATTAGTGTTTCGCTAATCAAGTATGCAAAAAATTAATGTGTTTGCACATGTTTTTGAATTTAATATTTTATATAGTGTGAAATTATTTCATTGCATTTTTCTTAAGAATTACGGCCTGCAAAAATTCGAAACTTTTCTTCACTTCCAATTTATTGTATCATAGATTCTATTAAAAAAAATTTTCTGGTAGCACTGACATTATTTCCAAAGTAAATAACGTTAATGATTTTGGCATGAAATACAAACGCTTTTTCTTTGTACTTAACCTGCTGATATATTTTAGAATTTACCTTCCTTTTTAGAAATTACTTCCGTCTTTAAAATCTAACGAATTTAAGAAATCTAAATTTTTTGACGCATTTTTTCTTTATTAAAGAATTTTGCAGACACTTTTGGCAAACTGTTTTACACCAACGCATGAAAAATAGTTTGCTAAATTAGTCCGCGTAGTTCTAATTAAAAAATTTCTCATTTTTGACTTCTTATTTTTTATCCTCTACCCACACTAAACGTCCAGAATTAAAAATTCGGAAAATCTGCTGGTACTATTATATTAATTTGCTACTATAGTATGGGGTTTTTTTGATACGAAAGTATCTGCAAGCGTGCCGGCATTCACAATTTATTTATCTCTGGCATTTAGTTGATTGCCATTAGCCTTGACATCCTTGACAGATTTTTCGCATTTAACAGGTGGTAAGCGATTAATACTTATGTACGAATCGGATCACCTTCACTCTTCCTTAAACTTCAAAATAAGATGGTATCTGTAATTTCATACTTTGTTAATCTGATTCAATTGGCCGGTTATTAAAGAAAAACGTGTACAGCACATTTAATGGGAAAGCGAAACATTTCACATAAATGTTATCGACACAAACACCTACGAAACTACTGCTCCTTATACTATATGAAATTTTGCGAGTAATATATTATAAATAACTTGCTATAATTTTTTTTTATCGTGGAAGACTCAAATTGAAGAATGCTGACACATACCAAATATATCAGTGAATGACTGAATATAATTATTTTCTACAGACCGTCGTTAGCATATGTCAGCATTCGGTGTGTACTGATTATAAATGTCGAAAAAGTTGTTTTTGTTTTAAAAATCTTATTTTTAATATCAAAACAGAGGAAATTTAAAAAAATAAGTGCTTGTAAGCAAATTTAAAAGGAACAGTACGTTACAATAATGAATTGTTGCAAGAGAAACGCACAGTATATTTCAAATGAGAAAACAAACTAATATTAATAATAAACTCGTTCAGAAAATATGTGATTAACGTTATACCAATCCTATTTATTGCTGCAGCTTTAAACAGCTGCAACGTGTTCGAGGCCACACGCACTGTTATTGCAAAAAAGATGTGTTTTTCAAGATTGAATGCTGTTGTAAAAGCGAGGAACAGTAGTGCAATTGGCAGCGCCACAATAGTTGTAGTTGACTCCAAATCCTTACAATAAATAATATTGAATCAGGTTAAACACGCAATTTTTAGGTAAGTTTATTATTGATGTTATGCTCTTTTCTTTATTAGAACTAATCGCCTCAAGAAACCAGCTGATTCACCGAAAATGTTGTTTAGATTTTATTTCAGATAAATAGCTTAGATATGATGTCATATTCAGGTATCCTCCAAATTATCCGAATTTATTAAATTATTAAAGTAATAATTTCACATTACTTTAATTGGATTATTTGTTTTATTTGTCGTGCGCATGAGCTTTACTAGCAAAAACAGTCTCATAACGTCATAGCGCTACGAAAACTCTGTTCATCTCTCTTCTGAATTTCACAATATTATCTTTGCTTTTATTTGTCTTATAAAAAACTAGATATTAAACATAAGAGTTTTTAATTTTAGACAATAGGAAAAAATAAATGAAGTGATCAGCTAGTTGAAGAACGGTTTGAAACTTGAAGCATTGAAATTTCAGGGAAACAACGTAATGTATCGATAGAAATTAAAGGGAAAATTTATTTAGTATTTCCAAAATTCTGGAATAATACTTACGGCAATTCTATTCGTACCATTAACATAAAAAAAATTTCTCTTTTAAATTTTGAATGGTGTATAATTTTTGTGTGTGATTGTTTAAGGTTTATTGTGGGAAAACGCCAACATCCAGCTTAATATTTAATTAATTAAATACTAATTTTAAAAAATTTAAAAAAATTATTTCGAGTTACTTATTCTTACCATCCAAAATATATATGTACCATGTTTGGTATTTCTAATTTAGTATGTTTGATCTTGCCTTTAAAGCGCCAACACACACTTTCATCCTTACTGCTATTGAAGATGAAAGTGTATAATCCATCATAACAACTGATTTACATGTGTTGCTAACTTCAGTTATTATTTGATAGATATCGTATGTTTAAATAATAAAATATGATTTTAAAAGTTGTATTTCTGTCTTAACGCAATAAAATTATTTTGACTCAACCTGCAACCTCAGAGCATTTAAATATCGCAATTGTAAATGAGAAACAGTGATGTTTAGTCAATATTCGGTCTGATTTAGATCTATGTCGGCATTTAGCAGAGAAAACTGACATGTTCCAAAATTTGATCAATTCCATTTATCATATGTAATGATTTTTATTCATATCTTTGAGCGATAAATTTAGATTTTATGATTAAAACACGTTTATGAATCGGCACCGATTTGAAGCTTTCATTGACCCGCTGATATTCGTAATTCGAATATGGTGATCTTTGCGACGCGGCATTGATCGCAACGCGATATTCGAATCTGAAAACTGGAGGGTGAAATTTCCGGTCCGTTAGATTGATGGCCTTTATTTTAAATGTTTGAACATAAACTAATAAATTGGGCACATAAAATGTTTTGTGTGTCGAGAGCATGTGGAAATATAGACAACACATTGGTGTAATTGAAATGTAGGTGTACGGAAACGCTTTCTCCGGTTTCTCAGCTGTCAAAGCACATTCCATTTCGAACAAAAGTTTAACGATGTCATCATCCCGGCTCACAAAACACGTGTTCAACTCCTGCAAAGAAACCAGACAGGCTGCGAAAGTCTGAATTTAAAATCTTTTCCGACGAATTATGAATGACAGTACAAAAGGTGAGCTGGCATTGTCACTTTCTATGTAGGGCATCAAGCGTCAATTAAGCGTTTAAGAACGAAATTTTAAGTTTCGAATTTATGGCAATTTTGTCAGGATACAAACAAAAATGTTTTTCTTTCTGTTACAGCATTAAACACGGAAATTATTGAAAATTTTTGCAAGTATTACGAGGGAATGAGCAAAATCTAAGAATATATATTTGCACTAAGCAGTTAATTGATCGAATTTCGATTGAAATGGCACAAATTCAAAAAGTTCCCAACCTCCGTAAAAAGGACAAGTCCCAGTAAAAAATTAAGTATGATATAGATTAAACTTCCGTACTTATCTGCAAATTGATGTTCTAGCTAATATTACAAACAGTTGAGGCTAAATATTATTCAGTTATTCGGTTAAACCTATTAACTTTTTTTAAATTTTTAGATCGCATAAAGCTATTAGGCGCCCGATTTTTAGAAAAATTTACAATGCAAAGAATGTGAAATTTTCAACTTTAGAGCTGAGATTTTAAGCTAGGTTTTGGCATAGTTATTTTTTGACTGAAAATTTGTTGCTTTTTTAAGTTGAGAGACTTGAAATTTTATTTCGATTCAAATGATTCAATTCGATGATTGAGTGAAGTTAAGAAAGTACCACCATTTTTTACCGAAGCACATAAAAGGTAACCAATAACGGTAGATCCGTAATTAAATTGTTTTAAACTAAACTTAATCATTATTAAAATACCAAACAACTTGGTGCAACCAAATAAAAGATACTAATGACAGAGTTGCGTCTTTTAAAAAGTTCGATTTTTTCGATAGCAAGAAAAAATAACAAAAAAGCCAAGGTGTCTTTTTTTCTTTTTTTTACGAGCAATTCTATGATATCTTATATTATTTTATTTTATTTTTTAGTATAATTAAACTTCTTTCTGACACAAAGAATTTATTTATTTTTCTTCCTCTGATGCTATTTCTTTTTATTTTCAGGGAATCATCGTCAGCAAGAAAGAACTATTTGGACTTTTAATTGTGTTCATTGGTTACGTTTTGCTGGGCGGCCTCGTCTTTATGCTTCTTGAGAGCCCCCTGGAGGAGAAACTCAGAAAGGAAATCGAAGATCTTAGAAATGAGTTCCAAGGTAACCTAACCATTACATCCGCATATTATTACACTCTGGTTTAATGAAATGAAATAGCGAATTTCTTCATTATTTAACTTCCGGTTTTCGTATTTAAAATTTGGTCTTAATGCGTGGTAAATAATATCAAATTGAATGTGAAATTTTACATTATAAATCATTTTTACGATGAAAAATATTGCAGCTATAAAATTCTTCAAATACAAATTCCCATTACTCATAAACACACCTCCTCTGTATTATTTGGTTTTTACATAAACAAATATTAGCTATAATACAAAATATCTACTTTATATTTCAATGCATACTTTATTATCTCTTCTTTCTTGCAATAATTCATGTTTTCAAAAAGAAAAAAAAAACTTAGGTAAAACTGGGTTTTTTAAAAGTAAAATTTAGGAGTTGTAGTAATATTATACATGAAGTCGTTCATTTCTTATTCATGGATATTATTTAAAATTGAACTTTCTGGGCATATATGTCATTAATATATATAACTAATTTTAAACTTGTTTTATTAATGCTTTACAAAGTCAAAAGTTGTCTTTGATTAAAAATGTGTGCGATTAAGTAAAATCCCCAAACCATACTGCCATAATAAAAAAAATATTGCAAATAAGCTGAAACGACAAATCACTTTAGTCACATATTTATCATTTTTAATATATATTTTGGAATTTTTGATGAATGAATGAATTCTTTCATTGTGGATTAATTATATTGTTTTGACTCATCACGTTTTGTTTTGTTTTCGTCTTGGCTCCATTTATTTGAGGAATTTCATAATTCATTACGCTATTATAGAATCTTGTAATAATTTTCTTTCTCTAAATGCCAACCAGTAGGTGTCCAGCAAAATCGAATCAACTTTTAACTTATTCGATTAACATTTAGTTGTGTTGCCTAATTGTTAAAATAACCTTAGTTGCCAAAAGTAATACATATTTGTGCACAATTTCAGAAGCCGATTACTCCAGTGAAGTTTGTGAAAATTTTATTACAATGTTCCCAATCCTAAAAACATAAATAAATAACTTCGGTAATGCTACTTTAACAAAAAATTACCTAAATAGTTGTTTAGCAATCAGTTGTGAAAAATTCAATTCTGTGAAAGAATAACCATATGCAACGGCTCTACCCTCCCGAAGACACAGTGGTCTTCGGAGAGGACAGTGGTCTAAATGCGAAATCACTGGCAGGAATCCAGGCCGAGTCTCGATGGTCTTCACCACCCACGCTACAACCCCCCCCCCCCCCCGGGGGCCGGCCCCATCAACGATAGGGAATAGCTGACTCCACATCATTTCTGTATTGATCTGGCAATGACACTCAATCCCATTTCGGAAGCTTCTCATCCCCCATGCCAGATGTGAACCTCCCCCCCCCCGGTAGGATTCTGTGAATGGAAGAAGAAAAAAATCTTCCATGCTAAATTAAAGCGGAGGTGTCAATGATATTTATCTAGAATTAAACCAGTCAAATAATTGCAATTAAAAAAACATTTTGATCATCTCATTTTATTTTTTGTGCAAGTAAATGTATCTGCCTTTCTACACGGAATTTTGATATTCAAAGTTAAAAGAATTTACAACTCGGACATGTTTCTTCTTGAACTTGAAGAACAGATTTAAAGTAATAATAATAATGAATATCGAAGGGATCGAACGTATGAATGGATTGAAAATTTGATTTACAAAGCAATGCTAACCTTCAATAACTCCTCCGAACTGATAATGCCAATAGAAATGCTAAAATTACATGATAATTCATTTAAAATATTATAAAAAATTTGCCATATGGAAAAAAAATAATTCCCAAGAGTTAAACATGTGATCGTCGTGACTGAAATCATTCCCGATTCAGAGAAAGTTTTCTTGTACTAGTGTCTGTCGACGAATTTAAACGTAAAAGGGACTGCAGATGTTTGCAATTAAAACACAGTAGTTCCTAATCCGTAATTTAAATACTATAAAAAAGCTGAATAAATAAAGATTTTTAAAAAATAAAAGAGGCCATCTTTGCCATGATTAAGATTATGTGATGGAATAAAAAAGAAAAAGTGGGAGAGGTATAAATGGCTCGAGTAAAAGAGCCTATATAATATTCTATACAATTCTTGCGAAAATCAATAATTTTTTGATAAATTATCTATATTTATTGTAATTATTTTAAAAAAATAACTAAAATAAAAACTTTCTTTGTTGACCCAAGTAGGAATTGACTTTAAAAATTATTTTTTATAATATTTTTGTTGTAAAATAACAAATGGCTCAAATGTTCTTTTTCCTTTGTAGTAAAATAACATGATAAACCACTAGTTAAATTACTGTCTTGTTATTAAATAAAACGGTCCGTAACATATTAATAATTTACTATCACGTTTCAATTTTACTAATTTAAAAATGTGTGTGAGTGTGTGTTTTATGAAAGCCAAAATTTACGAACTGATTTTGAAACTATTTAGGATTATGATACATGTTGATTTCCTCATCGAAACTTCCCTTTCGTCCCAAGTTTATTTCAATAAGAATTCACCGAAATCGACGGAGGGTTTCCCCCCACCCCTTTTGAATCCTTTCGCTACTCATTGACCGATCGGGCCGAGACACCGCGTAACCCTCTATTTATAGCGACTGAGAAACATCATTGAAGGAAAAGTTCGTAAATAAAAACTTCTCGCGTGTAGTAAAAATGTTATTTATCTTTTCTTTGCGATCTCGCAGACATGACACGAACAGCAGACGTTGCACGTGAGTTCTTCCTCACCCTGAAACCGAGGTGATGCATGGCTGTTTATTTTGCGGTTTGGGTTGCCGGAGCGTTTTGCAAGCGGCAATTTTTTTCCCCTTCTCTCTCCCCGGGAGCTGTCGTTACTGACGTTCGGTGATTAGGAACTCCTTGTCAGTGGCTACTGGTAACCGAGAGAACCGAGTTAAATGTTCGCATTCTTTCGGATGCACCTGGAATTTCATAGAAGCAATCTAAACATCCGTGAATGAATCGAATCAAAATGCTATAATATTAACACATTAAATAACACTTGATTAGACAAAAGGTACATGATTACGTCTTCGATTATAATTCAATACGTACACATAAGTAAAAAAAGTTTCTTTACACAGTTATGAATGTTAAAGAAACAAATTTTTGGCACAAAATAATTTGTAAGGAAAATGAAAATTGGTTTAACAAAACTTCATTTATTATTTATGAATACTTTAAAGGAAAAATTATGGAGAAAATTAAATTTGTAAATTGAAAGAAAAAAAAATGCCACTAACAAGAAACGAAAAAGTCTCCGTACGCTTTTTACATAGTACATGAAAGATCCTTTTCATGTTGGCCAGCTCACATCTAATAATCCTTAAGCCCTCCTTTTGCCTTTATCACTTCTCTCAAGCGTTGTAGAATAACCCCCTCAAGTTTTCTTGTTGTTTCTGGTGAAACATTGATCCAAATGTCCTGAATGGTCTTCTCTGAGTTCAACTTTGTTCTTTGTCATTTTTTTAGTCCACAGTTGATACCTCTCCTTAAATGTTCTACAGGGTTTAAATCGGGTGACTGGGGAGGGTTATGCAGATGTTGTTTAACAGGATAGAGGAACCATTCTTGACAAATCTTGGAGGTATGCTTAGGATCGTTGCCCTGTCGAAAAGTAAAATCCATTCCAAGAAACAGTTTTTCTATTCTGGTTAAAACGTTTTGTTTTATAATATCAAGATACATGTACCTATCCCCCATTTCCTTCTATAAAACAAATTTCCAACACCAGCAGCACTCATACACCCCCACATCGTGCTTCCGCCATCACCTAGCTCCACAGTTTCATTTAAATTCTTTATTAGCATAGGTTTCTTTGGTTTCCTCCGGACTATAACGCATCCATCTGGCCTGTGGATTTTGAATTTTGATTCATCGCTAAAAAGTGCATCACTGAAATTCCCATAAAAGATAAAGGCTTGCTTGCATATTCCTTGCAAACTCGATGCGCTTTTTTCTGCTTTAAGAACGTAGAAAGCTTCTTATGGGCCGCTCGCCCTTACAGCATCTCCCCCCTTTTTAATGGCATTTCTGATCGTTTCTGCAGTGACTTTAATGTTGTAATCAACCATTGAATCAGATTCCAGTTGTGGTGCTCTAGTCCATGGAATCACCTTGCCCTTCGTGCACGACATTTCTGTTATGCAAGCGGTTTGTTTTCGGAGGTCAACTCAAATGTTTCCGGCTCACTGAAAGAGAAGCAGCAAAGCTCTTTCAAAAATATACAGCACTGCAGACTTCGGTCATCGAGTGATTTCACTGATTATTTTTAAAGATAATCCGTCTTTCCGCAACCTAATAACGAAATCTCGATCGGCTTTTGGAACTCCCATTTTAAGACGATCAGCTACAATTTGGAATTAAACAAACTAACTGTTTACTAGTTTGCTTACTTCCCTCTGGAAAAACAACGAATACCAAATATTTTCTGTGGGTCAGTTGTAAAATACTCAAAGAAGAATTTGCATACTGCTTAGAGAAACTTTTTTTTTCTTGCATAATACTTCGTCCTTCAGTTTAAAAATTGAAAAAGACTTGCTCTGTTTTGTAAAAAGATTGATTTATTATGAATGACATTTTAAAGACTCATCTTACCCATATCTAAGCAATTTACAAAGATTAAAAATTAATGAAATTAATGCTAGTTTACTTTTATTTTTTTCTTCTGTTCAAAAACATTTTTTACCCATTGTGCATTGTATCCAAGAAATATTATAATGTGTCGTAGACCTAGAGAGCAAAACATACCGTAATACTGCGCAGAGAGCTGATATCACACGAAGCATGCTACAAGCTATTCTAAGTTAGCTTCTAATATAAAAAGAAAACCAACATGAATAAGGAACCCACGTGGGATTTACATGATCAATAATTGGCTAAGCCCAAGAAGACCATGCGCTTAACTTGATTTTTAAATCCTAAATTTATTCGTCATGCTAGTGACATATAATTTAGTTTATTTTCTGGTTTACTAATATTA
>JAOUZG010051635.1:834195-849871 GCA_026289955.1 Argiope argentata | reverse complement strand
GTGGGTGGGTGTGTATTTATTGTGCAATAAATATATTATAGTACCATTATTAAAAAAATCTGAAACATTATTATAGCTAATGATTTCCGATCAAATAAAATGAAATATGTCATAACTAGCTGATGAAAGTTCTTTTACATATCATAGAAACGTAATTCTTTATATTTTATCGAATTATTTTAATAATTTTAATAATAACCTTTTATTTTAGTGCTCTTGTTTCCTAATTCAAAAAAATTGCATTGCTTGAAAATTTATTTTCTGATCATTAGATTAGTAGTATTTTTTAACCCTCCTCCGGTACGATGGCCCTGTGTAGCTGCTGACTCGTATGTGGTTCACGCCTACTGTCCAATTCCGCACCGAACGATTGATCTAATGGCGACCCCTCCTCTACTACAGTTAGGGTTTAATTAAAAAGCGGTCATCTGATAGGATGTAAGGCTCGAATAGCGGGCATGAGCAGCGGCAGCATTCAGAAATTCGTCATTGAAAAGAAAATTTGCGATTAGTTTTTCGCATTGACGATGGATTTTGGAGTTTCACAACTACCGTTCTTTTGATTTCCTTCCTTCGACCACTTAACTGTTTTAATTTCTTTACTTCTAATAAGAAGGAATCTTCTATTTTGAGAATATATATATATATATATATATATATATATATATATATATATATTATTTCGATTCAAATGGAAATCCATCGAATACTTCACTTATCTATCTATTCGAAGTTATTTTAATATTGAATTATTATCGTTATGAATGCTTCATTTTTAGATTACAACTATCAAAATTCGAGAAATCGATGCATGAATGGCGCTCAGGCAAAACTCTTAAGCAGTTAAAAAATTAGCTGAGATTAGTTTACTATAGCTATATTAGCGTCTCGTTTTAAAGCAGCCCTACGACTATTTAGGGATGCACCTCTTCATTTTGAGCCGCAGTCAGATTGCAATGACGCCACCTAAACTGACACCCATTTCTCGAATCTTCAACACCACACTGATGGGAGGGAGTTTGACCCCGACGGTTTTGACGTACTCCGGCCCCATTAGCAGACGGTTCTTCGGTCTCGAACTTGAAGCCCTCCCGCTCTGAAACCGAGTCCTTACCACTGAGCCACCGCGGTCCTGGACTTATTTGAAATCGATCTATTTAAGTTTGTTATCTAATATTCTGATGTGAATTTATTTAATTGTCAGAATTTCAGCTTTGCTCTCTGTTTGTTTGTCAGATTTTAATTTAAAAATATATTTGAAATCAGAATCCGAGGAAAGAAAAAAAATTGGTTAAACAGAGACTTTAAAAAATGTTATTTTGATTTTAATTAACTTAATATATTTATATGAATTTGTTCAATGACATTTTAATATCGAAATAGAAATCATCTAACGCGCAAACAGTAGAAAGATTATGCCATACAGATTTTTCCTTCAAAACGCTATTTTCACTTATTATTTAAAAACAAATTTCGATCGATTTTGTTCCAATTACATCTAAAGGTTCAATTTCTAATTTATTTAAATTTAAAAAGCATTAAATAATTATACACTCGTTTTTAACTTCAAGTAATTCTTATTTTATTTTTAGTTAATTTTTTTCTCAAAATGCACTTAATAAACAGTGATGGCAACATATTAAAAGAAAGAAATTCGTTTTTAAATTTTGCATTTTTTTTCAACTTTCGAAAAAAAAACAGTGCTAAAATATGAATAAAATGTTTGACATTTTGATTTTTAAATTTCACTGTAACAATTTTTAGTGTGAAATTTAAATTTCGCAATAGTTTCATAATGCCAACTTGTTACCGAATTTATGAATGCAAAACTAACTAAATCCACAAAATATTAAAGAAAAAAAAAACTTAGGCAATCAAATACGAGCAGCACATAACCGCAGCTATCTTTTTAAATTTCATTTAAAGAATGTTAAAAAATAGACACGTATAGAAGCACGAATTTTATTTTCTTTAAGAAGTCTGAATTTTAATCCTTTTTTTTTTGTCATTACCACCATTTTTTGTCCTTTTATGCTTTTTTTACTTCCATTACCATCGATACCTTCTTAATTTATTTTAAATTGTTAGATTCACATTAAAATCAATTTAAAAATCCTGTATTTTTTTTTTCTATAAATATTGAAATAAACATATAAAAGTTGCAAGTTAATGCAATAACTACATTTAATTATGTTTTAGACATTGTTTAAATAGGTGCAATTTTAAATGAAAAGTACTCCAAAAAAATTTGAATACATTTTGCTCAAACATATAATAAACAAGGAACCATTAATGAAGAATGTAAATAAAAAGTACAATATTAAACTGAACATACTATGCGATTCGTACATTAATGCAATAATCGCGTTAAATAAATAAATAACAACAAAATATTTATATAATCTGCATGGCATAATCTTTTTAATGTATGCACGTTAATAATAAAAATATTTATATAATGTTATAAACAAGAACAATTTTACTTAAGAATATTTCAATAGTTTTGCATACATTTCATTTAAACTTATGATAACTAATTGATTGATTGATTGATTGGTTTTAATTCTTGGGACTTATAGCTGCTATGGCCTTTGTCCCCTAGTATCCAAAGTTTTGAAGAACCAATAAATTTCAAAGAAAAAACTCTGAAAAGGTTTGAACACAAGGATTTAACTCAAGAGATTTCAGTGACCGGCGTTAAGTTGATGATGAATCTAATTTAAGACAAGAAGGGAAAAGGATGCAAGTGTTTCGATTTTTTTTTCTTTGACCAGAGGATTTTCCTCCAGAACTGCTGCCAAGACTGTGCGTTACAATTAGTAGCAAACGACCAAAAATCGAGATGTTTGAACAGAAAGGGTAAATGAGAGAAAAAAATTGAGAAATGGGAACTTAAAAAATGACACCGCCTGAATTTAGTAAATATCAAAACATTTAAGCATTTGAATGAAAAAACGTAAATTGGTCTTTGAAGAGGAAATTGAAGCAAGGAAGATTTTAAAAGATGAGAAAATTTGATGATTCAGAGAAAGCTTTTGGCTTAGGACATGTCTGTGATGATTGTATTTATTACACTGGAGAAAGATATGTTCCAGGGAGTTCTCTTGATTACAAGTGGTGCAGAGCGGATTTTCATGAAGACCAAATCTATTTAGAAGAGCTGGCGTTATGATTGTTCGCGTTAAAATGCGAGTAATAACTATGTCTTCTCTCCTGTTTTTAAGCCACGGTATAAGCGTTTGGATGTTGGGAATGTCCCCAAGTTCTTCTTGATATTTGCTGTTTTGGAATTTTAGATTGGGTCCCAACAGAGAATTCTTTTTCATTTGGGTGGTAATATCTTCCATAGCAACCCATTCAATATTAGGATCTGATTCAGTGACATTTTTGGTTATCAAGTCAACTCTTTCGTTCCACGTAATTCCGGAATGACCTGGGGTCCATACTAAGACGATTTTTTGGTCAAATTTTTTCCGCATATAAATCTTATGAGCAAGCTGAAGAATTATTCTTGGTGATCTGATCGATATGTTTTTAAGACCCTGAAGAACAGAAAGACTATCTGTTAAGACGAGAATGTTATTTTCAGTGCCAACAAGTTCATCTAAAGCCTGACAGATGGCCAGAGCTTCCGCCGTAAAAATTGAATTAATGTGATGGGTTTGGTACAAGAATGACTCTCTGTTTGTTATGCCAGCGATGGAGGTAAAAGACCGCGATTTCGAAGCATCCGTAGCTATAATAAAGGAGTCTTTGAAGGTGGTGTTTAAAGTATCTTCAAATAGCGATCTTATTAAGTAACTGGGTAGATTTTTGTTTTGAAAATCAAAAGTATGAAGATGTATGTCGCAGATGTCCATCACCAGGAAACCAAGGTCATGCGGAATTCGAATGATAAGCCCCGGTTTGATGCTAAAATTGGAAAGCATTTCTTGAAGCGAGTAAGAGTCTGCTTCCGTTAGATGAATTAACCGATTCTCTTGAGAAAGCGATAGGGTGGAGTGGCATCCATAAGCTAAATGCTTCAAGAAGAATTGATGAGAAAGTCTTTTGATTTTATCCGAAAGAATTTCTTGACCCGATATCTTTAACAAAACTATGTTTGGAGTCCAGATTGGCAATCCCAGTGCAACTCTAAGAGACATTGTTTGAATTGTGTCTAAAATTTTGAAATGTGATTGGGCCAGTTTGTTGAAAACAGGACAGAAGTAGAAAAATAAACTGCTGATACTGTTGTCGGCAATTTCGACTAGTTGTTTTGTTCTTGGACCATGATTTTTGAAAGCAATTGACTTCAATGCGTTGATTTTTCGATGCGCCTTTGTTCTGAGATTTCGGATATTTATATTGTTTTGCTTTGTTTTGGAGAAAAAGAAACCCAAGTATTTTAGATGTGGTTTCCATGGGAGGTTAAAACCGGCATATGAGATATCAGGAAGTGTAGACATTTTTTTTCTTGAGATATCAGCGATTGCACATTTTTCTGGGGATATAGAAAGTTTCCAATAATCACACCACTTTTTCACATTATCCATCGTATTTTGCAGTTTCCTAATGATGTTGTCGAGCGAAGTATTTGAGCAGTAGATAAAAATATCATCAGCGAAAATCGAGCATTTAACACCTTCGTCTAAAGTTTCGTGAAAATCAAACATAAAAATAGCAAAAAGAATCGGTGATAACACACTACCCTGAGCTAGCCCTTTCTGAATGGGTTTCGAGCCTGAGAGTTGATTTCTCCAACGAATTTGAATTTTTCGATCCTGCAGGAAGTGATGAATGAATTTTGCAATGTCACCGGAAATACCAATTTGAAGACACTTTAAAATAAGACCATCGATATAAACCGAGTCGTATGCACTCTTAATATCTAAATTAATTCCAACAAAAAAGTTTCTTTTTGAATGGGATTCCATAATATCACGGTGTATATTATAGATTGCCAATTGATTGTCTCGAAGTGGTAAGAATCCAAAAATATCTGGGGGTATTTTTTTAAAGACTAGAAGAAAGTGTGTTAAACGATATGTTAAAATTCTTTCAAATATTTTTGCACAGACTGAGGTTAGAGCAATTGGTCTGTATGATTCTAATCTTGATTTGTCCTTTCCAGGTTTGGGGATTGGAACAATAAGCGAGAGCCTCCAATCTTGGGGGATTTTAGCTGTGGAAAAAATATCTTGAAAAAATTCTGTGAGTTTACCAACTTGAGCCTTAGTTAGATTTTTGAACCATTTTGCAGGAATACCATCCGCACCGGGAGAACTGTTTTTTGTTTTGCTGATTGCTCTCTCGACTTCTTGAATACAGATTGGGTTATTGAGAAAAGAGTGGGATTCTTCGTTTAGATCTAATGGAATAGGTTCATGGTACGTGCTATTTGAAAAATAGTTAAGAAACAGTTTACCCTGCTGGACAGGATTCGAAATATATCGGTTGTTTTGGAAAATTATATTGGAGATATTGATCTCCTGTTGTGAGTGGCTACTGATTTTTCGAATCATGGTATAAAACATACGAGGGTTGCGAGAGATACTACAAATGGAATCCCAATATTTGCGACTAGCGCTTTTCATACTCCTTCGGAGTTTAGATGTATATTTTTTGTATTTTATCCAATCTGAAACTGAAATTTGTCTTTGAGCTTTCGTTTTGAATTTTTTTTTTAAGATACGAAAATTATGACACGCGATGTTCCACCAAGGAGGATAAGAATTATTCTTTAAAGTGGTGTATTTGGTGTTAGTTTTGATTTCCTCAGAAACCCTAGACATAATTTTAGACATGGTATTGTCTTGAGAAAAAAGGATTTGACCAGTATTTTCCATAATCCTTTTCCAGTTAATAGATTTTATGGTGCGGGCATTCTGTTTTAGATTTGTCCATGTTGTTACAATTGGATTGTGATCACTTTCGAATGTCGAATCTATAACTTGACACGAAATTTGATGATATATTGAGCTTGAACACATTGTTAGATCTAGGATGGAAGTATTTCTCGTATATGCTGTATATGTGGGAGAATCCGTGTTAAGGAGAACAAAATTTGAATTATGAAGCCAATCAACGAACGTATTGCTTAAAGCATTGGAAGAGTTTGAACCCCACATGGAGTGATGCAGATTAAAATCCCCAAATATAAGTGTTGGTGGCTCCAAAGAGTCAAAAAACGATTTGGCGGGACCAATGTCAAACCCCTGTGGTGCATATATGTTGACAATGACAAATTTGATGTTTCTAAAGACAACTTCAACAACAAGTATTTCGACATTATTATTAACAAAAGTAGGGGAGGGAATAATCCTACCAGAGGCGCTGTTTGGAATACCTGTTAACAAACCTCCACCTGGACGATTTGAACGACGAAAGGAAAAAAATTGCATACCCTTGTGGTATATAAAATCATCTTCTTTGAAAAAAGTTTCCTGAAAAATCCAGAAAGATGCAGTAGAGAAAGGGGGAATTTTTAACCAAATCCTTTTATTTTTTAAACCTCTACAGTTCCACTGAAGAAAACTCATAAGTTAAAGAAAACGAGAAAAATAAGGGGGAAGAAATCAGTCCCCAAAATTAAACAAAAAGGACAAACACACCAAGACAACTTGCAAGGAAAAAACCAACGCCAACAAACAAACAAAAAACAACGACAACAAAGGCAAAACAAAATCATGACCCTCCTGGATCAGCTTGCCTCGAAGAGTTTTTAGTACCTTTATTTTGAGCAGCAGGTCTCTTTCTGTTAGGCGAGATTGTAACAGTGTCCTTCTGCGAGATTAGGTTAAATATGTGCTGGAGAAGAGCTTCAAAAGATGTTTCGAGCATTTTAACTAGGGCAACCGTCTGCTGTTCCATTTTCTCCAGCATTGTTTGTACCATCTGCTCCATTTTTTGCGTAAGCGATGTTTCCAAGTTGGAGTTGCACATATTTGATTTGACCACTGTTGTGTATTCTTCATTAGTCGATCTGCTGAGAGTGCGTCGTGCTTCTCCTGATGTCATATGGTTTCGGGATTTATGTTCCAAAACTTTTTGCTCCTTAATATAATGTGGACACGATTGAGATTGAGCTGAATGAGGACCTTCACAGTTGATGCACTTGGTAGGAGTTTGGCAAGGACCAACGTGTGATATTCCACATTGAGGACATATTTGCACTTTTTGACATGTACGAGTAGAATGAAAAAAAGAAAAACATTTTAAGCATTGCCTCGGACGATCAATAAATGGTCTTACTTTCTGCCGTATGAACCATAATCGGACATATTCTGGAAGCTCTGTTCCTAATATTGTCACAAGGACTGGTGATATGTCATTAGAAGAATTGGCTTTAATAAAACGCCGCATATGCGTGATTTTTAAATCATTATTTTCATTAAGTTCATTTGCTAACTCTTCAAGCGATGTAGATATCGGGATGTCCGACATCAAAAATCGCGATGTGAAATTCTCCCAAATAATATCCGTAGAAATTGGAGTGTTTAAGATTTTGTTTAGCGCAAGCAATTTAGATGCACAAGTAGTATCCGTCGTGGTAAACATGATTTTACCTTGACGTGTATAACGCATGTTTGTTATACTATTATGTTCAGGGATTTTCGATTTAATGTATGCATGTAGTTCAGCTGGATTAAATTTTGGCATACGGTCTTTTTCCGTTTTATTTGATACGGTAATATTTATTTCTTTGTACTTATAATGACTAAGTGAATATATAAGTTCCTCCTTTGTTTTTTCGCTGAAATAGAGTCTGTCCGGTACCATGGGAGCCATTGGATTTCGGAATTCTGAATGCGAGTCTTCTTCTAGCATGTCATGAACACGAAATGAAGAGTGCGACAGTTTCAAAGTGCAAAACTCACAAAGTGAGCAACAAGGAAGAAGAAAAAATTCTCAACCTTACCTGTAAAACTTGAAAAAAGACTTGAAGAACGAACAAGAAAAGCAAGAAACAAACCAGCCAGAAAAAATGAAATGGTGACCTAAACGCAGCCAGGCAGCAGTTTTCGGAGGGAGCTCCTACACTACGACCTAACCTCACCAGTCAACCTCTCCCATTCTCGATCCTTATGATAACTATTGACGAAGAATTTATCTACATATAAACAACATTTTCCCCCCGTTCCACTCCATTTGTTCAACAATCAATGACCTCTAATCGAAAATTCTGCTTGATTTTCGAATAATATAAGAAGAATTCATTTTTATTTATTTTGATAATAAAAGTATGTAAGATGAAACTTATTTATTTGATATTGCATATTAAGCGTATTAATTAAATAAATTTGATCGAGCGTTTTTCTTTTTGAATCCAAGTCGGATTCGCAAAACACAATGGAAATTATCTTTGATTTTTTAATGAGCATTTGGGCCTTAATAATACGGACACGCAGTAGTAATTATTTTCATCGGTTTTCGTTGCTTTATTTCGTCCCATTCTCTCCCCCCCCCTCAAAAGTAGACAAAATCGTTCATCTTCAATCTTTCTTTAAATAACACCTTTCTATATACTCGTTTGATAAACAGAAAATAAAAGTCACCCTGTTATGCTATAAAGGATGCATTATCGACTATCTGAACAGCATTCTTTCGGCAAAAAAACCAAAGAGAGACTAAAGGTGAATGGAGGATTTAATATCTTTCTCAACTCTATTAATTCCGGTATTAAATGTTAAAAAATACAATTTTATCTGGTACTATCGCATTATAAAGCATTCTTAAAATGTTAAGAGGAATAAAAATCAATAATATAAATAGAAAATTTTAACATTAAAAATAGATCGCTAAGATTTCAAATATTAAATACTGTTCTTCTATAATTTGTAAATATATAAAAATAATTCTATTATTCTAAAATAAACAGGATGCAAAAGTCTAAAATAAACGGCATCGAAGAGAAATTCTTACCTTCTGTTGGCAACTATTTATTTTTCAAGAAATGATGAGCAAAACCTTTCTGATTTTGATTCCCTCGATTTAAATGAAAGAATCTTATTTAGATGATTATTCATAAATCAATGCTGCAAAAATGTGAAATAAACATTTAACTTCACTTCAATTGAATGTAAACAGCGTGAGATACATAGCAATAAAAGTCTGCTTGCCAAAAGATTTAGAATTAAATATTTTCAAACACTTGAGAGCTAATCGTCAACCTTTTGATTTAGAAGTTTAATTTTGTTTAATTGTATGAACGTCCCGTTTTCAATCAACATTAGGGCGTTTTGGGGATGAGCATCATTAATTTTGAACAGTGGTCAGATAGCGAAGATGATACCCCAGTTCAACATGTACAAGAAGTAATCTTTAATTTCTATTGACTTGTAAAAAGAACAGGCTGTAATTTAACAAACTTACAACGTCTTAATAATCTATCATTTTGGTTTAATATTGGGATTCGAAACCAAAAAAGGATTATATCCATGTTTCTATTTGCATGGAAAATATACTTAGGTAAATTGATAGTTGTTAAATTAAAAACATTTCATGTGAACGGATTTTGTTTCATATCTCTTTGTCTTAGTTTCATTTAGTTTTGGAATTCAAGTGAGTTCATTATCAAAGTCGAGATCAAGAACATTTAGTCAAAACATTTTCATCTTGCTGATTTTTTTTCAATATTTTTACAGTTAATACCTATAAAAATTAATTAATCAAATAATAGAATTCATTTATTGGATAAGTTTCATAGAAAGTTTGAAATAACTTGATAACTTGGAGAAATTTGCATTCAGATTTTTATTATTATTATTATTATTTCTCTTTTATATATATATATATATATATATATATATATATATATATATATATATATATATATATATATATTGAAGTGACAAAAGTCATGGGATGACTGTTAATATCGTGTCGGTCCTCCTTTTGCCCGGCGAAGTGCAACAACTCGACGTGTCATGGAGTCCACAAGTCGTTGGAAGTCCTCTGCAGGAATATTGAGCCATGCTGTCTGTATAGACGTCCATAATTGTGAAAGTGGGGATGGTGCAGGAGTGTGGGCACGAACGGACCTTTCGATGATGTCCCATAAATGCTCGATGGGATTCATATCGGGCGATTTAAGTGGCCAGATCATGCGCTGGAATTGTCCGGAATGTTCTTCAAACCAATCGCGAACAGTTCTGGCCCGGTAACAGGGCGCCTTGTCATCCATAAAAATCCCACCGTTGTGTGGGTACGTGAAGTCCATGAATGGCTGCAAGTGATCTGCAAGCATCTAAACATAACCATTTCCAGTCAATGATCGGTTCAGTTGCACCAGAGGATCGAGTCCATGCCATGTAAAAACAGCCCACATCATTATGCAGCCACCACCAGCTTGAACAGTGCCTTGCTGACAGTTTGGGTCCATGGCTTCGTGGGGTCTGCGCCACACTCGAACTCTACCATCAGCTCGTAACAACTGAAATCGTGACTCATCTCACCACGCCACGGTTTTCCACTGCTTTTGGGACCAGTCGATATGCTCACGAGCCCAGGAGAGTCACTGCAGACGATGTCGTGCTGTCAGTAAAGACACTCGAGTAGGTCTTCTGCTGTCATAGCCTAAGGAAGATAAATTTAGCCGCACAGTCCTATCGGACACGTCCCTCGTACGTCCCACATTGATTCCTGCAGTTATTTGACGACCTGCAGTTATGGTCAATGCAGTTCCTGCAGTTAATGGTCAATGTCTATTATCATTGACCATTCTACACAGACGTCGGCGGTCTCGGTCGTTAAGGGCAGGTGGTCGCCCACTGCACTTTCCATGATGGGATGTGATGCCTGAAATTTCATACTCTCCGCACACTCTTGATACTGTGGATCTCGGAATGTTGAATTCACTAACGATATCTGCAATGGAATGACCCATGCGTCTAGCTCCAACTAACATTCCACGTTCAAAGTCAGTTAATTCTCATCGTGCCGCCATAAATCACGAAAAACCTGTTCACATGAATAACTTGAACAAAAATGAAAGCTCAGAAAACGAACTGCGCATTTATACTTTTTCGCTGCGATACTACTGCCATCTGTATATTTGCATATTTCTATCCTATGACTTTTGTCACTTCAGTATATATATATATATATATATATATATATATATATATACTGCTTTTTTATATTTTAACATTTTGAGCTAAATTCAAAAAGCAGTTGATTGTCAACTTCTATTTTCAGAAATATGTAAACGTGATTATTCAAAAACGCACTAACTTTTAATATATCAAACTTGATATGCTATTTTGTGGCAACTGTGATTCTTCGTCAAATATTTGTTTTAATCAGTTGAAGAAAGGGCATCTAAAATGTAAGTTTGCTTTTTGTATAGTTTTTTGAGCAAACCAGGGATTAAAACGCGCCAAAGATCACCCAATGGATTCAGGAGAAATGCTAAATTCACCTCAAGAGTTGATATTTCGTAACTTTTGTACGCCAATGCCATGCAAAACGTTCTCTGGCAGAACAAATTTATTAGGGAGCATCTGAGAAAGTTTTGAGGAGACAACTAGTTTTTTTTTAACATTAAGTATTGAAACTGGGCGTGTCAATCTGCTTTGAACATCAAAGTAAAATTAGTAGAGAAAAGCATCATTCTACAATTCGTTACTGATAATAACAACTTTATTTTGTTTTCAGACAGAAAACTACAGATAAGAACAAAACAAAAGTCGGGGTATTCAGCAAACATGTTTACAGATTCCCCCTCTTATGTAAGCCTCGCAAACATGACAACATTTAAATGCTTCTTCCAATCCACACGAAAATAACAAGTTATGATCGTTAGGAGATTTGGTGAAAATAATAAATTTTACTTACGCATAAAATGCATTTTGCATACAACCCAAATATTTAGAAGTAGCACAAAAATAAGTTAAATGCATTTGTCAGAAACTCAGCCTGTAGATCGAAGATGTCTGTCAGGCTACCACAAAGAATTACAAAGAAAACAATAACTAAATTAATTTTTTCACTATTAATTTCTAAAAATCGCAATGGTAGGCATTCTTAATTTTTTATTAAATAAAATATTTATTTAATATTATTAAAATGCGGGGTGTTTTTTTCCCATTATCAACCCTATTTTATATGATTTTGACCTTTAACGAAAATGCGCAGTTCTGGAGCAACAAATGAACTCAAAGCAGAAAGAATTAATTTCAAATTTAATTCGATTTAATTAACTAAAAACAATAACACTGAAATCAGAGTAACTTTACTTCAAATAACAGATGACACAAGAAAATAGAATAATCAATCAATAATTGATTTATTATCAATTAATTTTGAAAAAGAGAAAGCTGCAAAAAAAAAAAAAAAATGTTTCACCGATATTTAGGGTTAAAATTGCAAGTTTTGACAATATTACAAGATGAAAAAATTCTAAATTTATAAATCAACTATAATTACATTTCTATAATTGACTGTTAGTTCACACTCTCCCTATATATATCACGAGTTCAAATTTTCAATCTTTAATAAAATACTTTTTATTCATCCACTCAAATTCAAACATTTTTAAAAAATTATTGTAGATGCCACTCTATGTTAATACATTTTTTTTCAAAAATTAACTCATCCATTAAATTTAGTTAATTCTCAATACTCTAAGTAGGGTTTTACCAGCTTACAATGAGCATTGAAATAAGCAGGCAGCAGCTCAGTCGGGGAGTTGCGAGGATCTCAGTCTCTTTCACGTGAAGATGAACGGTTCGAGCTCAATTCCCGCGAAAATCAATGTTTTTTGACAAATTGTTTAGATTAATT
Source organism: Argiope argentata (assembly GCA_026289955.1). Taxonomy (NCBI): domain Eukaryota; kingdom Metazoa; phylum Arthropoda; class Arachnida; order Araneae; family Araneidae; genus Argiope; species Argiope argentata. The sequence continues at coordinate 837,106 of JAOUZG010051635.1, read as the reverse complement.
GTAATAATTTAATAGAAAGTAACTAAATTAAAAAAATGTCTTTATTGATCTAAGTAGGAATTGGCTTAAAAATTTTTTTTATTACTTGTTTATTGGCAAGTCAGACTTTTATTATATTTTAAACTTTTGTATCATTTTTATTATTTAATGTAATAAGCGAAAAATATGAGACCTATTATGAAATCTAAACATGCTCCGTACAAAAACCTGACCATGAATATGAAGGCAAAACATTTGGAGAAAGAAACTGGTGTCAGAATTCTTGTTGAAATGTTCTTACATTTCCTCTATTAAAGATGTGACGTCCCTCAACCGAGTAAGAATTCTGTATCTGAGGCAACGCTGCGGGGGGAGTTACCTGAAAGGAATCGAAATTCCGGGCTCGGTCTATTAATGGCAATACAGGCGGATGGCGCCTTTCCCTTTTGAGAGCCACACAGAATGGTTGTTTCCATCCACCCTTCGTACTACAGAGACGCAAAATCAGTGCTCATTTTCGATATCTTCTTTTAGAACCGATTCATGCCAAAATTTGAGACAAAACGGCAATTATAGTAAGATGCCAAAATTCATTTGTTTAAGTCATTAAGTTTTCGAGTTATTGATTTGGCCAATAGACCTGCAGATGGATTTCATGCAAAATTTGGCACCAATGGGAATCAAGTATACTGTAGTGAATAGCACAGTTCTGTTAGCTTACTGTATTATATCTATCTAACTCTTTCTATTTTGTAATCATTGCATTCACTTATATTCAAATAGAGAAACAAGCAAATTTCCTGTAAAAAAATTTTAAAAAACCAAAATTCAGCCACTTAAAAATCGGTAAAAATTCACATACTTGTAGCAAAGATCAAACTTAAAATTTCATCTCTCTAGCTGATTTTTAGTTTATTGTATTAACAAATAAGCATAATTCCAAAACAAAACAAAAAAAAAAACGTTTTTCGAACTTATAGAGAACAGAAACGTGAAGATTCATCAAAATTTCGATATCAAATTTTTATCGTTTTCAGTAACTTCTCTTCCTATGCCAGAAAATAGTGGTGTCAATGCTTACTTATAAAACAGGTGCTAATATGTGGCGTTTATTTTATGAATCCAGTTTAAAAATTCTATTCGTTTCTTTTTCATTAAATCAGTAAAAAGTACTGAGACCTGGGGCTTAGCAAAGGGGAACCCTTTCCAAATTCAATTCAGTGTGACGCGTTGGGACAGAGTTAATTAATCATCTTTTAAAGCTTTTTCCTTCCAACAAAATATTTTATAATTTAAAAAATTAAAATTTTACCTTTTCGTTCTGTTACTGAGTATTAATTCGACTTCTTTTCGATGTGAAACTCGCCGCATGTCTACTTACTTGATGCTTAAATGCTTGATTTACTTTGATTATATTCAACTCAAGTTTTGAAGCAAGAGTAGGATCTCGAAATCCTCAACTGGTGACATTTCCCTTCCACTGAACTCCTACTCCCGACCGGTGGGGTGGCACGAGACCGGTGACAGATCGAACGAGCATTGCCTCTCATCACAGCAATCCTTCAGCAAAATAGAAGAGGCCGAGGAAGACTAATGACGAAATTTCTGCTTAAGAGTCAGGTGGTTTTTAAATTCGAAACCGGACTTCATTTCCCAGCTGTCAAATAAATAAGACCCTAAAAGGTACAAATTTTAAGAATGATAAAACATTAGAATAATATTAATATTTTATTAAATATAATTGGCCCGGTTCCTGAATATTTAATTCCGCTCATTTAATTATAAGAACATTTGTGAACCAAATATCCGTTTTAACAATATTGAATGAAAACAAGAATAATGTGCAATCTGATGTCATAAAAAATAAACATATATCCAAGGTTAATAAAATAAAAATTGACCTAAAATAAATCAAGAACATTTAATTATATTAACTTCTGGCTATGGTAAAACTAGGGCTATCATTTTTGAAACTGATTTCGTAATTTTGAACTATGGTCAGATGACGACACATGAGTTGGCACACCCTTTCCAATCATTCGCTTCACACCAGTGGGAGATCGTTTGATCTCAACTGTTTGTACGTGACGGTTCATCGATGGAATAGAGCTTGAAATCTTCCGATTCGTAAACCTTACCATCAAGCCACCACAACCTCAAATAATATTTTAAAAAATGCAACAATATAAAATGTAACTGTCTTGTGAAAAAAAAAGATTCCTCGTAATGCGTATAATCCCAAGGACCAATAAATATCTAAATCCGCCCCTGCAGCTATACCATATCGTTCAAAATTGGCTCACTGTTTACGAATTCAGACTAATCGCATCATCTATCCGGCGATAAAATATTCTTAGAGCAGGGAGATGGGCATTAGTAAAAAAGATACGGAGCGATCTCCAAAGGTCAGCCAAAGAAAACGGCTTCCCTTCTCGCATCGTTTCCAGAGCTCTCGGTCGGAGTTCGATGTTTCTTGAGAGGGTGACTTTGAATAAAAATGAACGAAATGCTTGCTTCGGACGGTGACCAGGAAGAAGCTTCTGCTGCAGCCCAATTATTAGCCACTTAAAAGCGGCGAATACTTGGGGAAAAAGACGAAGAAGCGCAAAAGACGTTGGGGGATAACCTCACTAGATAAAAGTTCTTCCTGTCTTCCCTTTGAAAAAAGCGCCTCGAAAATCAGGAGAAGGGGCCAAAACTACTCGGAACTCCTTTGCTGATTACTTTACAAAGAGTAGGAAATTACCTTGGCAGCATGAGTATTGTTAATTTAAAAAAATCAGTTTGGAAAATAAGTAAGTAATTAAAAAAAGCTGTGTAACCGAATCTTATATCACAATCAAGGATTTATGATATTTTGTATTAAATTGCAATGGTTCCGATTTTTCATTATATATATATATATATATATATATATATATATATATATATT
>JAOUZG010051635.1:821841-833795 GCA_026289955.1 Argiope argentata | reverse complement strand
GTATTCAATATGTAGTTAATTTTATTATTAATATTTTAAATTATCCAAAACATGAATAAAAATGTTTATTAACCTAAAATATTCATAATTACTGCGTATATCATGAGACATTTGCACAAAATTTCAATGACCCTCCCCTGAAGGAGTTAAATTACAATTTCATCTCTTAGACTTTAAAATATGCTAATAATTTACATCTATGAATAACTACTTGGAAAATTTACACTTATAATAAAGGGAAATTCCATATTTTCTATTATACCAATTCAGTTGTCAAATAATTTTTTTCTGTAATTTTAATAACTTTACTCATTACATAGGATGATGTAAATAATAAATATATTTTAATCTCCTTTTAAATATAAAACATTTTAGTTCCGATAATCATTAATTACTTTACAATTTAATCAGAGTTAAGTTAATAAACAAATATTAAATAAGAGTCACTTCAAATTTTTTAAATAAAAAAAATTAAACAAGTTAATAAGAAATCCACTCCATAGATAAGAACTCGAAGGACAAAACTGCTTGGCTACTCAAAACAAACTGACCCACAAAACGATTTGTCCCTCAGTTCATTTTATCCCCACCCGCACGCGCCCAAACAAACTTCCTGGTTCTTTGATGTTTCTCCTTTTTACCGACATTTTGCGGGAAGCTGTCCGACGTCTTCAGGCGGCCCACAGGCGACGGGGGAGTGTAGTCCCCCAGTGGGTCGAATGTCAGATTTACGACCAAATCTGTGAGGCGGCAGGTCGTGTAACTGCGGCTTTAGTCTGCCTGCAGTAAACAGGAAGCGTCCTCGCACTCACCCCGTATATTCTACTCTACTGCTAATAGAATGTTTTGCGATTTTGTGATGCTTCTATAAAAATACAATACATTTTTATTGCCAGATTAAAATTGATCGTTGCATTATGGGTTTTCATAAGACAATCGAATTTCAAAAATTATGATTCCAGATGCACTTTCGAAAAAGAAATAGCTTCGGAAATTAATTACATTCTTAAAACAAGCTCTACATATAAGTAAACAGGAAATGCCTGCTGTTTTTCTGCCGACAGAAATCATTTCTTCATATAATTCGGAACATATCGATTTTTCATTGCTTTACATTATACCTTCCGCCTATACTCTATTGATTTTTTATAGCTTTTGTAAGCGGGGCTTTTTATAAAATCTAAATAATGAAATATTTTTAGAGCCCACACGGTTGCAATGTTTTCATGAGCGAGTTTCAATTCGGCATAAAAGGAGATCAACTTTATCTATTTAAGCTTTTGCATTCAAATTCATACTCTAGGTGAAATGAATGAATTATAGAATGTATGTGAGCGGAAAGAAAATCATCTAAAGACATGTAAAGGCATGAATCATCTCAAACAGTACGAGTGTGAATACAAATCACGAAATCTTAAACGTCAGTTTCTTTCTTAAGCTACATTAACGTCCGGTTTTAAAACAACTCTAGGGCTATTTGGGGAAGGACCTTGTAATTTTGAAACTTTTCTTATTTTTTATCAATTTTAGCCTTACGTAGATATTTACCTTGCAATTAAAATTAACGAGTTTTTTTTACAAAAGCAGATTTAAAAATAAAGGGAACGATAAACCTCTAAATTTTTTTCGCGTTTTCTCTAATAAAGACACTAATATCCTCCTCCCCCCCTTTCTCCGCATAAAACTGTGGACTTTGAACTTTACTAATGAACGGATTTTTATTTTCGGAATCCAGGACAGCGTGATTCAGTAGGATAGCGGGAAAAAACGATTATAGGCTTAGGAACACTTTTTTTGTGAGCCAACTAAAACCAAAATGTGACTCTGAGCTACAATTTTAGAAATGCTGAATTACATTTATTTAAATCATTCCATCTCACCTTTATTGTGTTTACATGCACATGGGCGCACAAATCGACAGATGGTTAATCCAGACATTTGGTTCAAGCTCGGATAAGGATCTACACTTTCGATTTTAAAACTGCGCACCGAATTCTATCTGCCTAACTTTTCATATTTTGTAGTTATCGAATTCCCCTATTGTCAGATGCGTACGGAAAGATTCTTACTGGTAACAGATTTCTTTCTAAATTTAATCGATATCCACGGATTTTATATAGAGGCTACCTGCAAAATGTTAACCTAATTCAGTTTACAGACAAACGGACAAATATAAATCCAAAGATTTGTTTTCGTATATAGAAAGGTCTGAAACATAGAGACTCACCAAAATCATCAGAAATGAAGTTTCCCTTTTTTTAAAAAAATCAACTTTTATATTGTTTATTTCCAGTCTTGAAATTTTAAGTGAATACGCTTCTTATTAATAGTTCAACAGCAAGGAATGGCCAATATCTCACGCGAGCAAGGTGATTGCCCGAATTGCTAGTTGACTGCAAAACGGAAGACCTCTCGCTCAGTCGTCGAGACTTATTTCAAGTAATCTGGAGTGTGTTGAACGACGGGAAAGAATGGCTCGGCATTGTGCATCGAGTGTTAACCATTTTGTTTATGCATAAAGATGACAAGATCTTAATTTGAAAGTAATGACGAAGGAGCTGAGTGTGCCTCATTTGAAGCGGATAATCTGAAAATGTGTTTACATACAAATGAAAGCTTAATAAACGTCCTAGAGAACTTTTAAGAAATTACAACTTAAATTTAGTCAAATACACTATTAAATGCAAGTCACAATCGGCATGTTTTAAATATATTTTGTCTTTAAAGAGACAGTGGGCTGACTCTATTAGGCATTTCTGAGAAGAATTATCAACTTTTTTATGTACGTGTATTAAAATATGTATCAGTCAAATATTTTACTTAAAAGCACTGTTTAAATGAAATATATTGTTTTTTTTAATTAAATGAAATATATTGTTACAAGCGGGCGTAACGCGCGCCGCAGGTGGAAATGTTGGCGGCGCTTCACAAGGTGCTTCGTGCCAGCCGAGTTGACTTGGTGCGAGGATTATTCTGGTAACCTCGAGACAATTCTGGCTGCGCCGCGTTTCTTCTCGTGTCGCGGGCCCGGCTATATAAGGGAAGGGTTGCCGTAAAAGAGTCATTGAATGAATAGTGATAGGAGTAATACGCTTGAGGTTTTTTCCTCTCCCACCCAAGAGAAAGACTGTTAAAACAACTAATGCTAACACCTATATTCCTCAAATTAGCTTGAACAATCGCTTCGCAGCACTGAACGACGAACAAGTTGATCCCCCTGCTGATAACGTCTCCACGGTTGATAATGGTAAAAAGTCTGATAGTGACAAAGCTCCCAAAATTCCCCCCATTATGCTTAGATACATCAGGAACTACGCTGAAATACTTAAAGAACTTAAAGAAAAATTCGAAATTAAAGAAAATGTACTGGCTAATGACTTCATTAAAATATTCCCAATATCTGCGCAAAACCATCAAAATATCTGTAACTTTTTTAAAGAAAGAAATTTAGAATATTACGTTACCCCACCAAAGAGTAAAAGGCCTGTTAAAATAGTCATCAAAGGTTTACCTATTGACTACGATATAGAACTTATTGGAAACGACTTAAATGACCGAGGTTTTGCTGTTAATAAAATAACCAGAATAACCCTCCCGATCAAATTCCACCCTCCGTTAATGAGGATATTAAAGAAATGATTGACGCTCTAAATGAAATTAAAAATGTGTTTCACATGTTCCCCAGCCTACTCAAGGCCGCCAAAGAAATGAAAAGCAACTCAGATCTCACTGCCAAAGTATTAATTCTACTTAACGCAATCTGCAAGCCTGCTGGACCTTAAACTAACAATTTTTTCCTACGTCCAACTCTTTTATAGTCATTTCGCACAGCCAATAGAATTTCAGCTTCTTTCTCTCGCCACGCCCCCAGTCTACTGGGAGCACCATGCAACTCTCCAGTCCAAGTCATTCAGGCACAAGCAACGCTCTCTTCAACATCTGCCATGTATTGAGGGTAAGCCCCTGCGGGGCTAGGTACCTCGCTCAATCCTACTCCTAAAAGAGTCATTGAGTGAATTCGTTGAGAGTTGATCTCTCTCTGAAGAGAAGCGTTTTGCTGGACTAGCAGATTTTCGCTTGTTATTAGTGAGCTGTGTTTGCGTTTGCTGTTAACGCTGTGTTATTGAGCTCGCTGTGATTGACTGTTGCTGTGCTATACTATAGCTGTTTTTAAAACTGTGTTTATTGTGCGTAAGACTTGCATTTACGCTGTAAGTGACTGATTATTGCTGGATTGTGTTTTCTGAAGTTTTACTTTTTCAAGTCATCCTGTATATACCTGTAAATAGCTGTAAATAAATTTGTTTGTGCTGTCCTCAAATAAAGTCCATTCAATCCGAACCCGCTACCCTAAAAACGTAACAATATTGTTTTAAAAATTAAATGATATATATTTTTAAAGAATTTTAAAAGATTAAATTTTTAATTTTTTTAAAAAAAATTGCCTATTTTTCGTAAACTTTATTGTTTACAGATTATATTCAGCGATACTGCTGCTGTGGAAAATGTCAGCTCTTCTGTATGAGCCCTTTAGACTTCTACTCTTTCGTTTTATGACTGCTCCTTTCATAATTTTTATCCTCATTTTTTTCTTTGACTGTTTTTAGCTTCTTTGGCATCAAATGCACACGCATGTGAAATATTTTTTAATAGATATTTTTTCATAGCTATTTAAATTCTATTTTTAAAAATTTTTTTTACTTGTGTAACGCCACTTTTGGCTCAAACCTAACCATCATCAGGCCACCACTGCTCTCAATAACGTTCCGTTAACAAAGAGAACCGAATTACATTACTGAGCTGGCACCCCTTTAACTCCCACACCACACTAGCGGGAGTAATAGAAATCCCCAGTTAAATAGTGAATGACAGTAATTAACAATATTTGAAGGCCGTGCAAGAAGGAGATAACTGTAAAAATAAGATTTTTTCAGGAATTGAAGAAATATATTTTCAAGCAATATTTTTTTTTTAGTTTAGCCTCTAAATTTATTGGTAACTAAAGATTTTTGCATTAAAAAACTAAAGTAATGTAGGTTTTAATTAAATTCTATAATATATATGTGCAAATTCATATTTTAAATTGTTCTTGCCTGTTTTTGCATTGAAAATGCATTCTTTTTAAGATCTCACAAGAAAAATTCATTTCTAAGTTCTAACATTTTTATAACATTATGAGTTAATGATGTAAATAAAGCTATACTAAATTTTATTGTCAAGAAGGTTTAAGTTAATAGTAAGCACAATAGTTTATTTTTCTTATTATTATGTACCATTCATTAATACACTGGTGGACGAAATTTAGAGATGGAAGGCATTTCCCCAAAAATACCGAGATATACTGGATAAAAATAAATGAAATTCGGTATGGATATAAATTATAGTTTGACAATAATGTGTGCAATGCAAAAATTAATGTTCCATTCATTAGCAAGCGTTATTGCCAACAGTCCAATGTGGACTGAAATTCATGATGAAAGACGGCAATGAAAGTGTGACTTGTATGGCATGTGATTGCTTCTAGTATGGTGTGTGGTCGCCTCTAACAGATAAACAGTATGCACAACGAGTATGCATGCTGTTAATAAGAGAGTTAAGGAGAGCTTGTGGAAGACCCTGCTACTCCTCCACCAGATAATTTTTTAACTCCAAAATGGTTCTGGGTGGGAGTTAGAGTATCGCAATAGCTCGTCCAATAGCATCCCAAGCATGTTCAAAGGGGTTAAGGTCAGGTGATTTTCCAGGCCAATCCATTCGATGGATATCTTTGCTTTGAAAATACTTCTCAACAGGACAGCCCTATGTGGTCGGGCATTGTCGTCCATAAAAACTAATTCAGGGCCAACAGCATCCCTGAAAAGACGCACATAGGGTTGCAGGATCTCCTACCTGTAACTCTAAGCATTCACGAAGCCAGTGTCAAACAAATGAAGTGGTGTGTTGGTATCTTGCATGATCTCTGGCCAAACCATCAATCCTTCACCAGCATAATGGTATGAATATTCACCGAGGAACAGGTTGTAGACTGAATCTGGACTCATTTGTGAAGTGAACATTAGCTCATTGGAGTTGTGTCCAGTGTTGGTATTGTCTGCAAGAATGTACACGCTCTATTTTGTGCGAAGGAGTGAGTGGGATGTAAATGGCAAGCTCCCTGGCATACAATCCTCTGTCACCAAGCCTCCTGGCAACTGCCTTTCTTGAAACTAACGCTCTTGTGGCAGCAGCGAGGTCCCTGGACAGTTGTGTCGCTGCAGACGTCCTCCGGAGCTTGGCTGTAAGTAACAAATACTGGTCTTCATTGGACGTTGTTGCTCTCGGATGACCTCGTACTGGTCTTCTGGATACTGTCCCACTGTTTTTAAACTGACTTCACAAATTCTAAACAAAGCTTGGAGTTACATCCAATTCCCTACCAACCTGAGCTTTGGAATGCCCTGCCTGAAGTCTTCTCAAAATTCTTCCCTTCATACCTTCGTATAAACGATGAAGTTCATTCATTTCATCTAAAATCAACAAGAAACAACAATATTATTTAAGAAACACTATATAAATCGCTACTGTGTTGTAGAGTGGAACAAGTTAAGCAACTGGCTGCTAGCTTCTATACCTCCTGCTGGCTTATTAACGCCCACAAAAATACGTAAACTCATCTCAGCGACGTCAGCTCCATAGTGCCATTATATTGCAACCGAGTGTCCAGGTTTTATGTGATATTTGCCGAGAAATGTGTGAAAATGCCTTCTAACTTAATTTTGTCCACCAGTGTATATGGTTTCATGTATTTTACCATGCACCAATTCTGGGCATTTGCAGAACAATTGGTTGTACCGTGTTCTACAAATGCCTTTCCATTGCACTATACATTTGTAGAACAATAGGTTCACCGGCATTTGCTTCAATAGCTAAAATTTTCAATTAACTATTTTATGCAACCTGTCTTAAGGGCTTCAACAACAAAATATTTTTAAGGTTCAAACTTTCACTGTCATGTAACTCAACCTTTTAAAGTAACCATACATTTATCTATTCATTGTAGCGTGCATTCTCTTTGTTTTCTGCCATCTTCTCTAAAATGTGAACTTAAATTTGAAACATAAGTGATTGAATTTTAATTAATTCAAAATTTGTTTTATCAAAATGTTTGCTTTGATAAAACCGAAAATGTTTTTTTACGGCTGGGAGTGCAGAAATCAGAATCGTCGATCATTGAACATTTAATTCGTCTCAGAGGAAGTCAGCGTTGTGCAATCTCGTTCATTCTCTTAATCTAAATGCGAATCTCAGTTGTTGTGGCTACTTATAGCTCTTGTCAAAGACGTCTGCTTAAGAAGCGATTTTGCGTCGAGTTTTAGCACCTACTGTTTCAGTAGCACCATCAAGGGCCGGAAGTGCGTCGTAGCTACGCATGCATCACCACCTTTTCACCGGTATTTCTTCATTCATGCATTCACTCATTCACAGATCGTAAAGCAGACCTGAACCAGAGAACGATCACCTATGATTCGGTACTCCCAATGATTGATAGACCTTGTAGGACGTGAATCTTAGTGGTCATTATTATTACTATTAGAAGCTTAATAAATTAACTCATGTGAATTATTGTACATTTGTAACACTTTGACAGATAAGTTGGATCGTCTGGGCGACGGCAACGTGACGAGGGATGACATGGAGAGCTTAATGCTCCGGCTGGCCTCCGCCCACAGAATGTCCTTCACTGATGAGTCAGGGAATGACACGCACAGCAACTGGAGTTTCGGCAACTCATTCTTCTTCGCTATCACAGTCGTCACCACCATAGGTAAGTTCCTATCCAGTTGGTCTCTAAGTAAATTACATCCTTTTGTGAATTTGTCGATCTAATTTTTAAATATAAGTAACAAATGCCATTGAATTTTACTCACTTTGATTTTGGGGGCTGCGACCTGGCGAGGTACCGTTGACAAAACCACTCGCCATGCCCCTGCGACTATAACTGTTACGATTTTTTAAACAGTTGGATGTGCACGGAGTACAGTCGACAATAGTCTGCTTAATACTATGATTTTTTTTCTCCTCCCATTTACAAAATTGGTTAAACGAGAATAAAGGACGCTCGGAGACATTTTCGCTCTCCCTTTCTATGTCTGTTTAGAAAATGACATTAACACACCAGGCGATAGCATAGAACTGGCGAGATAAATAAATTTTAAATTAAACAAATAAGCAAAAACATGGGATTTTTTTAATGCATAATCTTCCCGAGAGAAGAATGATTTGATGTTTTATAAATTTAATGAAAAAAAAAACAAAAAAAAACATTTTTGGAACTTTTAAAGAGCATTTTTTTAGTATTTATTAAATAATACAACCAAGACTTAATTAAATGAAACGAAAAACTAAAAATTATTTAATAGTTTTGCCATCGTTAAAACACACGCGCTAAAATTGAAAACTCTATGTCACAAGGAAATAAGTAAAATTTCTGTTGCAGAATTACTTCTTTTGTAATATGAAAAAATATTCCAAATAAAATGAATGTGCTTGATAAAAGCAATATATTTATTTTACAATAGTGTATTTCACATTTATAAAGAAACTCCAATCCTTTTCGTTTGTTGCTATATATTTCATCCAGGGCTTTTCTTCCATTGTTGATAATGAAAGGCCATAAAGAAACAGCTTTATTTTTTGGGTAGCAAATGAGTTCCCTGTTAAAATATGCATTCCGTAAATCATTTTAAATTATCTTTCATTCATACTGCAGACTGAACTTCTTAATTAAGAATTGGTCAAAAAATTCCTCTTTTTTTAAAGTTTGAAGTCAGTTGAAGTTTCATTTCTTCAGTTTCTAACTGCTGTTCAAATTTCAGGTTGGATCATAGACAATTAGAACGATAAATAACGCATTGAATAGAAAACTATAAGTGTCTAAGTATTACATGCCTCTCAAAATTTTAATACTTTACTAAGGAAATCATTCAGCGCTAACTACATATTTCATTGAAAGTTTTAGCAAATGCTAACTAGTAGCCAGTGGAAACTATTCTTTGATAATTTTATAACCCTAATGAATCCCTACATTTATGTTTCGATGCTGAATTTTTTTTTTTTTCATACTAGGAAAAATGAATGTTTTCATGGATTTACACTTCTGATTATTGCCACAGGTTATGGTCATCTTTCGCCCTCTACCACAGAAGGTCGTCTTTTCTGCATTTTATACGCAACAATCGGGATACCTCTCACGGGCATCGTGCTAGCGGCCATCGGCGGCCACTACAGTCAGCGGCTCGTCAAAGTCTTCCAGAAAGCGAGGAAGTCCAGAAACTCTAGGTTGACCCTCGTCTTCTCTGCTGCCAAGTGCCTCATTCCGTGGCTGTTTGTCTTCCTCGTGGTACCAGCGGGGTTCTTCGTGTGGTTGGAGCAATGGACATTTGTAGATAGTTTTTATTATTGCTTCATCACACTGTCCACAATAGGTTTTGGAGACTTTGTAGCTGGTGAGTTTACATTGCTTTGTCATTTATAACTTTTGTAAAATGTTTGGATAAAATACTAGGTTCACAGTTCTCTGTTCACCAATCCCGATGTCATCCTCAAATCATGCGTGATCTCAGGTTAGTGGGGTTTCTTGGTGGGCTGATTTTTCCCTCCAGATAAAACTGCATTCCGACTATTTGTGCCTGTTTTGGGTCGGGCACATTTTGCCCTCTTTCCCCTGTCTTTCCGTTAATATCGGCTCTTTGTTGTATACAATTTACGGGAAGCTCCGGACTGACATCTACAGGCGGGGTCGTTCTGCAAAGGGGCAGTTGGCAGATTTGACCAAATCCATAAGGCCAACGGTTGTCGAAATGTGTCTTAATAGCGAAACAACAAACAGAAATAATTATTTATTTATTAAGCTGTATCTACTAAATATTTGAATTCCTCTTGCCATTTGTTCAATATTGAAAGTTCAATATTTCCATGATGAGAGCATACATTTTTGGATCAATTCAAAACTCAAACCCCAACAATTAGAGAATTTTTTCTCTAATTAAATATGGATCAATTTTTGACGGTTTGTCAATTTTCTCCGTTTGTTATAGCTGAAGTCTTATTCACATTTAATACACAGTTAGCACGTGTTTTCCTTTCGTATTCAAAAGACTGTTACCAGAGGATAAAAACTTTTCGTTACTCGAGAATGGTAAAGAAATCAAAAAGTTATTCCTTAGTGTTGCCACAAACAACGTTTCTAAAAATAGAATTAATAAATAATATTGTTTTAAACGCATTTGTTATAAATTTGGTGTATGTTAAAATTTTACATTTCCTTTTTTTTTTGTCGTTACTTTATTGTTATGTGATATCAGAGTAGATGAATTTTTGTTTCGCTGTTTAACTGAAAAAGGAGTTTTGAACTGAAAAAGGAGTTCGTGATTTAATCTGACATATTGTGAAAATTCGGTCCAAATAATCGAAACCTACTAGTTTGGGGTGTCTTGTCCTTTTCTGGATGTAATTTGTTTGAAGCTCGTTGAATTGTGCAACCTTAGTCAAGTGTTAGCGCAAATTTACCCTTTTTAGACATTGAGATTCACTGAAAAGAAATGAAACAACCCAAACCGTATTTTGATATTAAGCATCCCCCGAGTTGGCACCTCGTACTTGATGATGTGAAGCTTCAGGCATGGTGGTTGGTTCTCGCCAACCTGAAGAGTACATGAAAAGGTGTATGTCTGGCTCCTACCATCAAGACGTGATGTACTTTCTTAGGGAAGGGTTGTACAGTGACCCGTGATGGCCCTGGCGATTCAACCGTCATTCCATCCAGTGTTGCTGTAACGGCAGTTCAGTCATTCAGTTTTTGTCCATGCATGTTTGAGGTGGTATTAATTATTTAAATAGTATCATAATTGCTGGATTTTTATTCAGTGTTTAACAGAAGCTTTTAAATGACAGAGGAGCAATCGTGGTTTCAAGGGCGAAATCTAGAAAATCAGATGAAAAAAAAGGGAAAACGGTTGATTTGGAAGGGCTAGCAACTTTAGGCAAAGAGTAGTGGAATCCAGCCCAACTGTAAGTTCTTTTCACGAGATCTTCAGTTGTAAATTTATTCGATTTCCTCTTTTTTTCCCGTTCAGGTCCACACACAAGATTGTAATAAATAGATTCCGGATTTTGCTGTAGACTGTTTAAATGGTATCATAGTTGATAATGTCTACAAACTTTTATATTACGACAAAATTCATAGTTTAAAGTAATAATTATCAAAAATTCGTGACAAATTTTATTAAAAGAAACCACACCGCCTAGTCCCGGATATCTGACCACTTTTGGCAATGAATTTTTGCATGAATTGTAAATCTTCATTCTAGTTATATCTTTCTTTCTGCCTTTAAAATATGCTGGATAAAAATGAAATAAGCGAAATTCAAATTTCGCTCTTTATTTTTTTAAATGCTATCAAGGGGTATCTTTTTTTAAAAAATCAAATGTCTCAGCTCTTGAATGACATGGGAGTCAGCTTTCACCTCCTCACTCGCGCACCCGTGAGTCACGCTCGGAATTCCGCCTGGCGCACCTCCAGTGCCGCCGAACAGCGGGTGACATCTCCCCGCTGAAAATCCCATGAAATGCACCCCGCCGCTTCCTTCCCTCGGGTGCGATGACGTTTCGGGGACGGCGGAGCTTTGGTTTCGGAAAGGTCCGCTTCAAGAAATCTTTGAGTCCGAAACGACTTTCGAATTTGTTCAATTGATTTCAGAATTTCTCTGTTTTGTTTCAGAATTCACTTGTCTTCTTAAAATATTTATTTTTCTACCCGTTGTGTTTCAAATCTGAACTAAAGTTAAAAATATTTTAATTATTTCGTGTAATCGTAAGGAAAAAAAAATCCGGGATAAATTAGTTTATTTATTATTAATTGTGATATACTTATATTAGAAATCAATTCTTTATCTTCTCTTTTTTTCTTTGCCATA
>JAOUZG010051635.1:763555-815242 GCA_026289955.1 Argiope argentata | reverse complement strand
AAAGTCCGTAGTACAAAAAATGACGATAAAAAAAATTTCGCCGATGTGGTCGAAAACCAGTGTTTTCAACGTAGTCGGATACCTTAACGCACACGTCGCCCCAAATATACCGGATTCGGTTTATAACCTGTGTTAGGCAGCACGGGTAAGAGTTCGACCCAGCACGCCGAGTATTTCCGAGTCAACCCAGCTGTCGGTACAGAATTACTGAAAAAAAAATTCAAAGGCTACATTCATTTTCCAAAACAGGAACAGCATTTTATTACATCTACTTGTTGTTTATAAATATTTTTACAATGTCTCAACCCACTGTTGCAGGTAGGAAGTGCATAAAAGTTCCCCACTCTTAGGTAAGAGTACTTTATTATTTAAGCACGAATGGTCTAACAAGAATACCAAGAGCCTGGGGAATAATATAATTTTTTTCGCCCCCAGTCACCATCCTTGATTTAGTAAATAAAGCTGGTGGTCGCATTATGTAATTACGTTTTTCTCTTTTTTATCATGTGAGAACTTTATGTTGTTTTGGTTTGAGGTTTTTGAAACTTCAAAATGTGTATAAAATAAATTGACAATTTATCACTTTTTGAGGCATACTTTTTTTTTTTGCTTTTAGGGCATTAGAAAATGCATAAGTTTGTTACATGTGGTGATTTATAGCCAACAAAAATTACGACTTGATTTCCACATTATTCATTCTCTGAATTCTTACGAATTATCTTAATTATTTTAAGTCCTTAACAAGTTTAAACTGGTTTGAAACCATCAGCTTAACGAGACTATCAGCTTACGCATAAATCGATATTTAGAAAAACAATGAGATTTTTTAATAATATTATAGCGTCGTGTTTCATTTTTAAAAAATTTCTATTAATGCACTAATATTTTCCCCAAATGATGCACCCTATAAAACTGGCATCAATACCCTTCCTGGTCTACCGGACACTGCTCTGTTGAAAAGACCTTATCAATACCACAGCTTTTTTAAAGATATGATGGAATGAATTATGAAACATCGTGAAATATAATTGGTGTTGGAAGAAACTGATAACAATAATTTACAATAGGTTACTAAGTTTTAAGTTCCCAGTTCCCAGTTTGTTAGTTTTTTTCTGTATGTGAATTGGTTCGTATTCAGTAGTCAATGTCTGACCCAGATTAAATTCTACTGAGTGCACCGAAGAGAATTTTTACCTAGAATTCCAGCCTCTATAGTCTTCAGTAAAGTTTCTGATTTTATTCAGTTCATCTTTTCTTTTATTGATGAAAATGTGATGTACAATCTATTATTTTTTTCATATTGGTATCCTGTGGATAGCACATATTTGTTTCCACTGCAATGCCTTTTCTTATTTAATCCATTTAATGTTTTTATTGTGATTAATATCTAACCTGAGAGATTAATATCTCTTTGTTGTTTCAAAAATTATTTGTTTAAATGTTGTGTAACTAGCGGTAAAGCGCTTTTATTTATTAATATAATTATGTATTGTTGCGTTTGAATACATAAAAAAAGAGAGAGAATATTCAAATTAGGCTTTAATAAAACTGATATTCCCATCAATAGATAAAGTGACATTTCTCCAGAATAACACTCACAGAAAGGTAAACTTATTTATTGATTTCTAATCTCCATAAAATATTATCAACTTTAAAGAAAGTTTGGTGAAATTTTAGAAGGTTTCTCCACTATCGCACTTATCGCAGATGTGCCTCATCTTGCTGCCAACCCGAGATGAATCTAAAGAAGAATGAAACCTGGTAACTCAGCTAGTGTTCTTAGATCAACATCCGATCGGCCTACACAGCTGCAGAATATTTTAGTCATAAATACGATCCATCAAATTAATTCCCGATTAAGTAGAATTATATAAAGTGTATTTATACTTTATATACTATACGAGTATTGCATCTTATGTAAAGGGTAACTGATAAATGATCTGAAAGGAGAATTCGTTTTAGGAATTCGAATTCAATGCATCCACGAAATTTCTGCCCGTAAACGTCCTTCGTCTCCAAATGAATAAACGAATTACTAATAACCAACCACCTGTTATAAATCACATATTCCAGAAAAAATTCCAGAATACTCAGACATCACTATCACGGGTCATCATGTTGTAATTGGTCCTTAAGACATAACATAACACCTCTCCATGCCCCTGCGACTATGATCTTCGAGATCATTTAAACAGTTTAATGGACATAGAGAGGAAGAGGTCCTTAAGACAGCAATATCCACTTTCAAAACAAACCACTTTCGACAAAGCTATTGCATCCCATTTCAGTAGTGTGAAAGGGGCGGGTAAATTGCCGATACTTCACAAATCATATTAGTTCGTTAAGCTGTTCAACCCCAGTAGCAAGTATACATTAGGCAATGTTGTATAACTTTAGATAATATTCATTATAATATTGCTGAATAAAGAATAATATACTATAATATTATACAACATTTTCAACATGCTGCGCTGCCTAGGAATTTCAGCAACGGTAATCATACATGGGGAAACAAGTCATTTTGTCCTTATTTTCAAGACATGATATCTGGCTGCTTCAGTTCTTTTTTATTCGCAGGAAACTTCGAGGGGGACTACGTGGGTTTCTACAAAACTTTCGTTGTGCTCTGGATCATATTTGGGCTTGGTTACCTCGCTATGATTCTCAATTATATATCTCGCATGATGAGATGTAAGCAAATAAGAAGAGTGGAGAGGAAATTGTCCTCCAGCATTTACCAAACGCAGCAGAGGATGGGACAGAGGTTGGACGAGGTCTACCAAATTTTGCATGATGTGTCTAGGGTATGTATCAAATTATTTTTCAGTCGAATATGTTGAGCAAAATAAAAATGATAATTATTTTCAGAAATGCTTGTTGAACTCATATAAACAGGGCTAAGGATTTTTAAATTCAAATATTTGGGGGGGGGGTTTATAATTATTTATAATGCTTTGGAGCAAAATTCAGCACAAATAATAGTGAAATTCTGATGGTTAAAAAAAACTGCCATTAAGTTTTTAAAAAGATTCAACCTACCATTAGTTCAGCAATGTATTCTAGAAAGCTCAAAAGTGTACGTATTTATCGCAGAACCTTAAAATTACTGTGTAATGCGAAATCAAATAATATTCAAAATATATAATTAAGTAGAATACAATTTAATATTGTATAGCAACGAACAGTATTATTCAATGTCGCACATTATATTATGGTATCTGATTATGAAAAATGCCAAGACAATGATACCGAACAAATGATGAGCGTAACATTTGGGATGCATATGTTTTATAAAGAGTTAAAGAAAATCAGTAAAATTATAAAAGAATAAAAAAGCAAAAGAAGTAAAAAAAATATATTAAAATGACAATCAAACAGATATTATAAATATTGATCAGTATGGAATTTAAAACTTTAAATATATATTTAATATTCAGGAATTTTTGGCTGAGCCTTATGATTTTTTTTTGTATTTACAGGATAAATAGTAAAAACAATTATCCTGGAATGCCAACATTGTTGTTAATTTCAATATTTGAACTTAAAACTTACGTCTACGATTTGTTTAAAATTTTTAATAGAAATTCACAAAATGAAGATATTTTCTTTTCCACTTAACTTTTTTTTTAAAGATTTTCTTTTTTACTTTTAATCTGTCATGAAAACTTTTCCTATTATTGAGCCTTTTTTTTTTCATTTTCATTGCAGAATCGCACAAGCAGGCCGCGCAATAGGGTAGCTATCAAAAGAATGCAATCTTTCCCTGCTCCAGAAATCAAAGACCAAAACCACAATACCAAAATTCAAAAACTCCTCACCTTAGTCCAAACTCTGAAAGAAGAACAACCTCCTCCGAGACCACGTCGCCTCAGTCTGCCCCTTCCAGCCACTTCTGGACTCCAGCCCGCCATTTATGGCAGAGGTTCCCTCCAAGTGTTCTCCTCCTCTGTTTTGATTAATGGACAAAAAGAAAAAGAACAAATGGGAAACGGCTATCAGAAGAAGCCGCACAAATCTATGAAACTTATGGTTCCTGTGGATCCCGAAAAGATGCACATACATCCAAATAAAAAGAATCTGGATTCACACAAAGGCAGGCATCGCCCTCGGAGGCCGAGTGTATCGGTGATTGATGTGATATCTGCTGAACCTCCCATAGACATCTCCATCACTGGCAGGACGATCATAGACATGGAAGGCTTGCAGTGCACGCGTGTGTGAATTTATTTCGTATTCTCTGTACATAATTTTTGTCCTAAAAATATTTGGGTCATTCATAAATGATGCCTTTAATCGATCCTTAAGGGTTTTCTGTTTAGCAAAACGAAAATCTTGAATTTCATGCCATCGAAAGATATACCACGAGTTCAAGTCTGGCATCGCTTTGCGAGGTATCTGCAGAACTTCACGTAAATATTTTCGTGACGAAATATATGTATAGAAAATCTGCAGTAACATAAATTCTAGATTAAACTGTGCGGAGATTTTTTTTATCATGGGATCATTTGTATCTTCAATAAGATATCTATTATGATATCTTATCGATTCTTATAACGAATCGATCGAATTCTTATCGATTCTAATAACGAAACCATCGAATTCTTATCGATTCTAATAACGATTTTTCTTAACCTAGCAAAAAAAGTCTTCATTCTTAATAAGACAGATGGTGCACGAAATCTGGAAGTCATTGGTGCCAGTATCAATCCAGTATTGGTGTCGTACCAACCCAGACTTTTCAAAATATAATATGGAGATCACAAATGCGAACAATGCACATAAATGTGAATATCTTTCACAAATTTTGTACATAAAACTTTCTACTGGAATCATTTGGGTTCTTGATAAAGTGTCCTGGTGAATATCTTATGCATCCTTAGAGCTGTGCCTTTATTACCTCAAAATGCCACATGGAATGCCTGAAATCAAGAAAGTTGTATTCATTAATATTTTAAGAACTGACTTATATCTCGGGGTCACAGCCACGAGTTTTTCATTAAAAATATAACTATTAAACAATATCCGTTTCGGGACTGGATCAGATGAGAAACCAAAAATCTTATACTGAATGTTTTCCTCCCTAAATTCTTCTGTATATACATGAAGAGGGAAAAATTTTTAAATTAATATCAAAATTTAACATTTCCATCCTTTTTATGAAGAAACGTTTTATAATTTAATTTTTAATTCAAATAGTATGAAAATATTATTAATTTTGTTTTTCTATTCCTATGTTTATGCTTCTTTTTACTTTTTAGGAAAATATTAAAATAAAGCAATAAGATATACATAATATTAATATATTTTTAGAGCCCATAGAGCCAATTCCCGAAACAGGATGAATACCTGTCAGTATTATTTTGTTATTTTCTTAAGTCATTCAAGACCATGATAATCATTTCATTTTGTTTTGGAAATTGGTATCTGAAATCTAATCAAGTATTTTATCGCTGTAAAGAGATGCACAATTAAAGAAAAAATATCGTGAACAAATTTTTAGTACAAAAAAAATTGAATTATTTCTAATAAAGATCAAGGAGAAAAACATTTTAAGGATTTTCCTTTGCTTTTATGATTTTATTTTAAAATTAATTCATGAATTCACCCTGAGTAATAACTTTCCAGAATCGTCTATTTAAAATTGAGCAAACTCCATGTGAATCTTTTGTTCAACTGTAGAATTCATATTTATCAGAAGTAGGCACTGATTGATTGATGCCATTAATTGGAGGGAAACATGTGGTATCGGTCATTAGTATTACTGGATCTCATCAAGTGTGAAATAAACAAATATACTTTTCTGGAATTGAATTTGAATCATCTCATATATAGAATTTTTGGAAGCATCTACATCATCTTGGAAGGACATTGTAAATCATCAATTATTTATTTAGGAGATCATCAGATCATATTACAACGGACATGTGCTCATCATTCATTCATAGATACCGGACATATTTCATATAAAATATGCTTTGGATAAATGAACTGGGAGTTTTTTTTTTTTTTTGAGTGAACTAGGATCTGACATTTTCTTATTGTAATTATAACCTCATTTGACTTTAATTATTCACGGTGGTATGTCGTTGTGATTATGAACATCATCACGATAACAAATATACATTGCATAGTTGTCGAATTGTATTTACATTGTGTGAAAGATTATAATCTGTCGTTCAAAAATTTTATATGTATATTTATGATGCTAATTTTATTTGTGGTGTGAACCTTCTTCCAAGATTTTCTACCCGAAGTAGATCTCAATAAATGGAAATATGCAGAATTACTCGTCAAGAAGAGGAAAGTTCAAAATGTTTATTTGT
Source organism: Argiope argentata (assembly GCA_026289955.1). NCBI lineage: Eukaryota > Metazoa > Arthropoda > Arachnida > Araneae > Araneidae > Argiope > Argiope argentata. The sequence goes on along the minus strand of JAOUZG010051635.1, from coordinate 808,919 downwards.
AATGAACGCCTCTAGATAGAGATATAAACCAGACATCACTAGACAGAGAAAAGTTCAAAGCTTTATTCTGTGCATTGCGCATCAATTTCATTTTTCATGGAGCAAATACTGAATCAGGTGTCCATTTCTTGCCACATGTGCAATAACTGCCCCCTGAGTTTTTAACTGATTTTTTAACAATTCAATCTTGAAGAATAGCAAAGACAGGTTTTCAGCACATGCTGTATGTAATGTCCATGACGAAATTTCAAGCTTTCTGCTTATGTATTTCCAATGGTGAGGTTTGAAGGCAGTTCGGATACATTCAATATTCTATCTGATAAGCCCGGGCAAACAATGCTTTCTTCCTTGACTATGCAATCATTTTCAATTAATTTCTTGCTCCATCTATAAAGGAGTTTAAGATGTGGCTGCGTTTTAAAAGATGCTTGCTGCTATTCAACAATTGATTTACTCTTTGCGCACTGCAGCCCTCAAAAGGACTTTATGACTCTTTCTGAGGTAATGCCCTTTTCTTACAATTAAATAAAATTCAGCAATTGGTTCACTCTTTTCATATTGCAGCCCACGAAATGACTCTTTGCGGCTATGCCACTTCATCACAAATAAATAAAATGCAACCATTGATTCCCTCTTTGCATACTGCAATTACACAAATTAACTCGTTCTTAGACAATGCCATTTTCTCACAAATAAATAAAAGCTCCGCTTTACCAGGAATCTATCTAGAAATGCATAAAATTAAACTTTGAACTTTTCTTTCTTCATTGATGCATAATTAGTGTTTCTATCGATTGCAATTTATAAGAAATAATTGTTTCAAATCTAATCCCTTCTTTTTCTCTTTCGGAGTAATCCTGTATATAAAGTTGAGTAGTGTCTTTTGTTATGTTAGTATCTTTCCATAATGTGCATTTATGTGAAAAGATTATTCTTCAAAAGTTGAAAAGTGGGTTTATCGAAACAGGATAAGACAACAAATATCTCATCTTAAACATTGGCAGATCGTTTAGAAATAACTCTTATTTGTAATTTTTACATGCCCGGTACTTAAATAATGCTTTCTCGTGAAATTAAGAAGTAGCAGTCAAATTAAATTTTAAGCATATTCTGAAATTTCTAACTGACATTAAACAATGCGCATAATCTATTAAATAAATATTTGATACCTGTTGCCAGTAGCTGTTACAACAACAAACGGATAAAATTCTTTCATAGCCTATTTCAAAGCAACATTTTTTAAAATAAGACCTCTTAAGATTTATTTTTATAATTTCGCTAATTCGTTTCTAAAAGAAAATTGTACAAACAGTTGAGTGTTCATGAACGTTACGCATAGAGCAAACTCCACTACAAGGAAACAAAACTTCTATTATTGTTTACTTCTAAGGTGTACCGCATATAATATTATATGCATACATAAATAATTTCTTAAGCACGCGTATGTACATGAGTTTTTCTATCACACTTTCCTTAGTTAGTTAGTGACAATTATATCCGAAATATTGTTAAAATAACAGTCAAGACGGTAACATGTAATACGGCGGTGTGTAGTTATTTCTAAGATGATTTGGTTCGACTCTGAGCAAGCAATACAAAAAGCACTTCATCGAATTAAAATACCTCATAAGTATAATCACAAAAAGGAAGGCTTGGTCACGATGAGGAGAAGGGGAACTTGACCACGATGCATTCTTGAAATTCATAGAGAAAATCAAATGAACTATTGAAGAGTTGGTAATAATTTTGTCTCAGTGAATGTATGTCAGATTTAATGGTTAAAATTCTATAAAGATCTAAAACATTGAGTATTCTATAAAGATCTAAACATTGAGTATTTGAATTCTAAACATGTGATAACCAGTTGTGGCAAATAAAATTAGTTTGAAAGATTCTAAAAATATTACTACTATTAATTATTTAGATCTTTTTATGTTATATTTGTCACCGGTAATGCATGAAACACCGCATTTTAACGCTCATTTTAAACATTTCTTGGGAATTCTATAGAACGCTAAATGGCAAAGTATATCTTCAATTTGTTTTGAATCTCACATGATAAACTTAATGTTCCCCTCAGATTCATAGTTCGCCATTTAAATTTTATTCGGGAGGGTCAAAACACGCCATTTTGCTTGAAATACGCTTAACAAACATAGCTTTATGGTTAACTGTGTGAAAATAAAATAGCAAATTGCACTGTTAGGCGCATGGCTAATAGACATGTGGCAACGATTGGTCGATGAATTGAAGAAACTCGAGGTCATACTGCAAAAGAAAATTTGTTTTTAACTGCAAATACTCACCAGGAAGTAGTAAATAATGTTTTTAAAAAGTAAAAATCAGTACTAACAAGGAGCCCTGCGTTTATGGGTTGTTGAATCTTTATATCGTGACGATTATGGAAATTTTTATTTTTAAGAAATACGCATCCTTTAAACAATAGCTTTATCAACACCTTATTTCATAATTTACCTAACTAGCCTATCTATTTCTATAGAATGTCTTGTATATTATATACGTTACGATAAATGCAATAAACGGGTGATTTTTAATGATCACGAGTATTTGCATATAATCACCGGATTAATCATACTTATCGCAGAGCATATACAGTGGCTAGGAAAAAACAAAATTCCTATTTCATACTTTGCCTACAAACGTCTGACAGTATGTAAAATGCCAACGTTTCATGCATTGCCTCTTATATAATTATTGAAATCAATGTCATTATAGTTGTGCGAATGATATTGTTGAAACTATATCGATAATAAAGAGTTTAATACCTTGTTATAAACTAATTTCAAATATTTCAGAAATGTGACATCAGGAAATAATAAAACTCACTGATTAAACCATTATTCTTTTCTCTTTTTGCTTAAGAGAAGATTAAATTTCATAACGCAAGGGTAGGTTTACAATGCATCTGTTGTCTTCCTGGAATGTGAAAAATAAAGTATTTTCTTATAAAGTTCCTACACTTAGTAATCAGTATAAAATTGGAGGGAAAAAATTTAAAATGGTATTTAAGACCACTTTTGCACTAAATTTTTAAACAACTGAATTTTAGATTATTCTGTTTTTTTAATCTAGTCAAATCTGTGTAAATCTTTGTGTGTTAAATAATTTTATAAATTCATTATGTTAGTAAAAATATAAATAAAATTATGTGAATTTGAATATTATTGTGATCTATCTATGTATATAATCAGTCCTTTTTTGAATTGTATGTTCTATAACTGTATCAAAATATAAAAACTTTAAATGAAAATTTTATTCCTTTCTTTCTTTTTTTTTTTGTTGTCATTACCCATATTTTATTCCAATCTGGTTGCTTCAAAACATGTGCGCATTGATTTGCAATTATTCTTTTCAGAAATTAGTCACAAGCAAATTTTTAGTAGCATGAATCAAATGAACATGATATCTTGATTATTTTCCTTTCTATGTTTTGAATAGATTTTAAACATTTCTTTTTTTCTTGGAGAATACATACGTTTTATTTTTAAAAAAATATTTTTTCTTTCTTTAAAATCAGTATAAAATTTACCAAATAGAAAAGTTTTAAGGTTCAGCTATTTGCAGTTAAAAATTCGATAGTCTGATGATCGGTAAATATCATAATCTAAATCTGTTGATAAACATTTAGCAGATGATTCTTTTTCTGACTTTTTATAACTGCTACTATTTTTATTTTAACTAAGATATTATTAAAAAGACAAATGCAAACGAATGCTTGATAAATATGTTTTTCATTAATATTCTTTCTTTCTTTTTATTTTTTTAAATAATAACTGATAATCAATCATAAACCTACTAAATATTATTAAAAGGACAAGAGCAAACGATTTTTTTTTTGATAAATGCATTTTTCATTGATATTCTTTCCTTTTTTTGGATAATATCTGATAATCAATTGTAAATCTATTAAATATTATCAAAAGGGAAAAAGCAAACGATTTTTTTTTTGCATGCTTTCTAAAAAAAACTACCCGTTTTCTTAAGCTTCAAAATATAACTTGTAGAACGTTTTAAATTCTTAAAATTAAAATGATACTCCAAACATTTTAAATTCAATCGATTTGTTTGTTCTTTCACTAAAACGGTATATACAAAATTTAAACGAAATACAATTAACAAAATATGTTTATCAAAAAACATTCATTCGCATTTAACATTTTAATAATGTTTTAATTAAAATAAAAATCGTTTGCTGTCTAATAACAGATTTATATTATATTTACCGAACAATTTTTTTGATACATTTTTCATTAATATTCTTTCTTTCTTAATTTATTTTTGATTATAGCTGATGATCAATTTGTAAAATATGCTGTTACGTTGAAAGAATAAATAAGCCGATAGAATTCTAAAATGATAGGAGTATTATTTTAGTTTTAAAGAAGTTAAGAATTTGATTTGAAAAAACACTTTTTGAGATAAATGTTCAATTATTTTTCTCAAATTATTTAACAATATATTGTCAAAATATTAAATATGTTGCTTTTAAAGCAAGTAAAAAAAAGGGGGAAATTATTCTAGAAAATTGGTTAAAGCAGGTAAAAATAGGAAAAACGTACACAATTCAAATTGCTTGTGATGAAAGAAAATCGCGATAATGATTCATCTCTTAAAGCTAGTTTTTTTACTTGCGCGAACAGAATTATTATTATTTCTTTATTTTTAGCGAAAAAGATACTTAAATTATATTTTTAAAAATTCATTAAAAATAGAAATTTAATTTATACGTCAAAACATTAGTACCAATGAAAAGCTAATTTTTTTAGCTTTAACTTGATCTAAAAATCATATTTATGCGATGATATTAACGGAAGTTATCTAAAAAAACGCCGAAATTTCATTTAATTGTAAATTAAGTAAAATTCTAATTAAAAATTTAAAAAAATAGCTCCAAGGTACACATTTCCAACCCCCAAGGTATACACATGCCAAATTTGGTAGTTCTAGGTCGAATGGTCTGGACTGTAGAGAACCAACACACACACACACTAATTGAGCGTTATTATAAGTATATAGATTTATTTATTTCAATTGTTTCATTTAATTAGTAATTCTGGTATTGAAAACGATAATAAAAACTTGGTCACCTTTATTGTTTAAAAAAATATCATATTTCCTACTTATTTCATTTCATATAATCATATGCTCAAAATGATATTTTCCCACGTTTTATTTGCTGTAGTAATTAATTTTTTTAATCAGAATTTTTTTAATGCGATGGCAACACGTAATAAAAAGCTGATGTTTTGAGACCGTACAGATAAAATTTTATTTCTATATTATACGAAATAAATTGTTAAAAAATACGATTAAATTAATTTTTTTAATTCATTAAAAATAGAAAATTAATTTATAGATCAAAACATTAGCATAATTGAAAAGCTAATTTTTTACTTTAACTTGACGCAAAAATCAATTTTGCCGTGTAATATTTTCGGAAGTTATAGTGGGAAAAGGTCAAAATTTTACTTAATTTTTAATTAATTGAAATTTTAATTAAAAATTCAGAAGAATTGCTCCTTGGTGCACATTCCCGACCCTCCAAGGTATACAAGTGCCAAATTTGGTATCTATAGGTTGAACTGTCTGGTCTGTAGTGCACCAACACACACTTATTGAGCTTTATTATAAGTATAGATATAGATAACGTCATAAGTGTTAAAGCGTATCAAATCAGTCACTAACTAATTTAACTTCCTGATAAAATTTAAATTAATACATAAAATCTCTGCTACGACAGTAATTATTTACAAATATTTTGTGGTTTAAATGCATACAATCCAACATTCACAGGAAAAAGAATTCCATAAAAATTCTACAACGAACAATTCCTTTTCTTTCCGAGATTACATTTGAAAGTAAGCCCAATGACGTCAGAAGAGGAAGAATTTGAGGGATTCATGTTCTTAAAGAATTAAAATTTGGCAGGAATTTCAGCAAATTATTGTTCCATTACAATAAGCATTCTTGCTGCATTTGCCACACTCAATAAAAAGAATAAAGATTGAAATGAAATCTGCTACGCATATTTTAACGAATCATGTCAGAACACAAATTTTTAAAAGACCAAGCACCACATGCTCGTCCAAGTTAAATTATATTTTTATTTATTTTAGTTGTTTCATTGAATTAGTAATTTTGGTATTGCAAACGATCCAAAAAAAAACTTTGTCTTGCCATTTATTGTTTAAAAAAATATCACATTTCCAATTAATTTCATTTCACATAATCACGTGCTTAAAATGAAATTTTTATAAGTTTTATTTGCTGTAGTCATTGACTTTTTTTTAAACAGAGCTTTGGTAAATGCGATTGCAACGTGAAGATAATAAAATTTCAGTTTTCCGCCTACAGATTTTTTTTTATTTTTCGCCTACGAATTTTTGCTTACCTCATTCCCAAACTAACATCATGTTATGACATGATAAAAAAACAACGATTTCCTAAAGGCCCTATCACACGGCGAAATACCGTCAGCACTTTCGTCGTCAGTTGTCGATTTGTGCTCGCAGGCAACCGGTCAAGCAAGATTTCCGTCATCGTCAACTTTTTCTAACCTGCTTGAAAATGTCCACGATAGTGACGGAAATATTGTTTACAAACGAAATTCAACCAATCATGTGAAACTTTGGAAGTGACGTAGCGTGCCAAGAATGGCGTAATTGGCGCTACTATACTAAAAATGCATGCATTTAATCTTACATATTACTAAATACTAAAAATAGTTTCGGTATCTTTTTCCCATTCTGTGGGGCAACTTATACTACCGTATGGGGAATAGTTCTCTAGAAGGATCTTCGAACTTGTGATGGAATTTTCAGAGATCCAACAGGATATTTTTAAGTAAATAAAAAAAATATTAATGCTGATGTGAATTGTTTTCTTTTTGTGAAATATATTTGGCCATATTCAGCCTTTATTTATTCAAATAATAGTATAATCTTTTGATTATAGTAATTCCTTAAATAGTTTGTTAACAGCTTCTATATAATTAAAAAAATTTAACTCCAATGTTAGAGTGAAAAATATAATAGTGATTTTAAATTTTAATACTTAGATGTTCCTTCAATGTTGCAGAAATATAAAACATATTTGGTTTTGACAAAAATAGAAAAATGATCATACTTTTATCATTAGCAAAAAACTAAATCACCTTTTGTATGATAGACAATAAAATTTAGGCTTCTTTTTCTACATTTTTTTCTTTTAAATTTAACAAATTAACAGTTAATTTAGAATGATTTCTGATTATACATTTGCATTGAGAAAGTTGCATAGAATGGCCACACATTTGGAAATAGTCAGACTAAAAAACAAGTGTTTTATTGCTTCTCATTCCTGATGTAATGTGGAGGTGTTTTTTTAATGTTTGGCAATTTGAAATTTTACGAAAAACCTGTTTTTTTATTATCTATGTAAAGATAAATGAAGTTTTAATACTTTAGCTTTGAAAAAAAAAACCTAAGGAAAATGCAATAACATATTTTGGAAAATTATTTTTGATTATTATTATTTAATGATTCCTATTTTACACAAATATTGGTAATAAATCCACAAAGATTTTTTTAAAGGCTCTGGAGTTGCAAATAAAATAAAAAAAAACATTTAACTCATTTTTTTAAAAGTAATTTTAGAAATGAGCGAGACTAAATTGTGTATTGCCTTAGAATTTACAAATATTTATCAAATGAAGAATCCTATTCGATGAATTGTTTTATAATTTTGAACTGATGTGGGAAAATAAAAATTATTTAAAGGAATGATAAATACAAATCAAGTCCAATATACATTCTCAAAAATTATTTTTTTAAAATAAAAAGGAGGGGAAAAACATTCAATCAAATTTGAAAGATTAAAAAATACTTCTAATTCAATGATATGGTGGTAATGCATTTAAATCCTGTTTTTATTTTTAATTAAAATTCCAAAAAATATGTTCTTAGTGAATTTTTTATGTTCCAGAATCAATTTCTTGCCATATTTCAAAGTCCTAACTTTAATTATTAGTACTTCACATCTAGAAATAGTAGTTTTTATTTTTATACTATACACAAAACCTAAAATTTGTCGAGATGGATCTGTAGCAAGTGAAGGTCGCGGTACGAACCTGCGACGTTTGAGCCAGTAGCCGAGCGATATACCGTTCGAGCAAAAGGGACCCTTCAGCTCGAAGGATATAATGTAGCTTATAAGGCTGACGCTACAGATCCAACAAATATCAGTTTTCATATAGACAAAAATCATTAGATTTCAAAAGTTATTTAATTTTGTTTTAAATGTATTGGCACTACTCTTCTGTTTTATTTATGAATTTTTGTTTTATTTTCACTTTTCTAGAAAAATAAGCACTTTTAAGGTACTTAAAATTGATTTTAAAATTTCAGCACTATTTATGATGGTATGCACCTTTTAAGCTTAATTGGATGCACACCCACAAATCATTTTTCTTTTCAATATATTTTTGTTTTAAATTTAATATTGATAAAATGCATTTAAAGGAATTTATAAAATACAAACACAAAAGGAGCATTTTTTTTTTTGCTTGTCATTATTACTACAAAAAAAAATTACAAAACTGTTACTAAGAAAAATTAAATAGTTTCCTTATTTTACAGAATTCATTGTTACTAATTTTGATAAAGTAGTAACAATTGTCACTATTACTACAAAAACTACTACTAACTTGTCACTATTACAACAAAAATAATTACAAAACTGTTACTAAGAATAATTAAAAAGTTTTATTATTTTACAGAATTCATTGTTATTCATTTTGATAAAAACATTACAATTAGTAGAATGACACGATAAATATTTACAATAAATAACAAAAAGATTGATACTATTAGAAATGAAAATGACATTCAAAGGAAAAAATGGCTAGAAAAGTATTTTTACATTCGATAAATGTACAACTTTTCTCATTTTACAATCCTTATTATATTCATTGTGTTAAGCATTTAAAAAATTAAATTTGAAGCAGAAGTGATTCAATTTCAATTAATTCGATAATGTGTCAATAGAATTGCAATGGACAAATTTCAAGATAGTTTGAATTTTTAAAAAAATTACAGCTATTATTGTAATGCTTTTGCATTCATTGAAGCCTAATGGGATCACTAAAAAAAATTATCCCGGATTTAATTGCAAATTAAAGCAACGTCTTGACTAGAATCCCACGAATTATGAAATAAGAAAACTGCCGATATTCACTAAGTAGGAGAAACGGATAAAGAGCGATAAATGCATCATAACGTAAACCTAAGTTTGTAGGTTTACCAGACAGCAAATCCTCGAGTGACGTCACTTTCGTCTTTCGCGTGCCGTCGAAAGTGCTGCCGGAATTTCGCCGTGTGATAGGGCCTTAAAAAGTAAATCTACTAACTTTGCCAAAAAAGAAACTTACAAAGATTAATTACATTAAAAAAAGACAAAAATAACGCAGAGTTGACATTAAATTAAATAAACGTAAGACAGTCTTAGCGATGTCATCTCTACTTTAACAATAAGCGCATTCTTACGAATTGTGTTTCTCAAATTACTGTAGATATCAGAATATAATTTTATTTAAAACTTTCATTTTTAGTTTTCCAGCTTATAAAATGATGCTTAAAAAAATGTTGAGATGGAAAGTAAATAGCAACAACAACGAAACAAAAAAAACACTGATTTTCTAAAAATTACAATGTGCAATAATATAGTCACGTGACCCTTTCAACCCCATTTAAAACATATTTTCGAAAAAAAAAATGCTTTAAGGCAAAAGTTTTGGTGCTCGATCGATTTAGAGGTTAAAAAAAAAAAAGGAGTTTTTAATACACTCATTTCCAAAAGTTAAGCACGAAGATGTAAAATGCAAAAAAAAAAATCAACAAATACTTCTTTGATTGATACAAAATTCGGCTAGAAAATATCAAATATATTTATGCATAAAACAAAATCAATAATTATATACAGAAATGAAAATAATATTCAATTTTTGTAGGTTATCAGATAATAACACACTGGAGACTTAAACAGAATTATTTATAAAGTGAAAATAAACTGCATAAAATGCAAAAAAAGGACATTGATAGGGTTTGTGATCCCCCCCCTCTGTACACAAAGTTTACACCTTGTGACCATGCTTTCAATTAGGTGGGCAACCACCGCAGAATCAAGCAATCACCATTTTTCTTGTAGAGTAGTTTCCAGTTCAATAAAAGTGGCTGGAGATGGGAAACGCGAAGATATAGCACGGCCGAGAGCATCCCAAAATTTTTCAATGGATTAAGGTCCGACGAATAAGCTGACCACGCCATACGCGCTGTCCCTTCACTTTCCAGGTATTCATTGACGATGTGAGCTCTATGAGGATGTGCTTTATCGTCCATTAAAAAAAGTAGGGTTAACTACTGCTGCGTAAAATCTCACAATGGGTTGTAGGACTTCATCTCGATACCGGGCAGCCGTCATAGAACCCCATTTAAAGATGTGCAGGTCAGTGTGGTATCCTAATGAAATTCCTGCCCACACCATAATGCTTCCGCATCGGAATGCGTGATGTTCGGTGATATTTTGGGGGAGATTGCATGTTCCTTGTTCATGCCATATCCTTATGCGCTTGTAATCTGGCTGCATAGAAAAATTTGACTCATCAGTAAACATGACATTGCTCCATTCAGATACAGTCCATTTGACATGTTCCCGACACCACTTTAATCGTGCCCCTCTTGATTGGATGGACATAGGAACACAAACTCGAGGTACCCGGACGTACAGTAAACTGATATGTAATCTTTGGTGTACAGTAGCTGTAAATATCGCTTTACCAATGGACGCTGTAACCATAGATGTCACGCGAGTGGAGGTCGCTCTGCGATTCCGCTTGGATACAATAGCAATAGATCGATCTTCCGCAGGGTTATAACTCTTAGGCGACCGGCTACGGACAACTGTCGGTCTTCGGACAACTGTCGGTGTGGTTTGGAATTGTGTCCATAAACGTGAAATTGCAGATTGATGAATGCCGAAGAAAAGAGCAACACATTTGATCGACTGTCCTGCTTCAATGCTCTCCACAGCACGTCAGCGCTCAGGACCTTTCATTCGTCTTCTGGAAGCTAGATGAAGTCATAGAAGCACGTATGTCTTGAAAACAAATTGTACGAAAGTTTTAAACGCCTTCTCTCGGCACTTACAATCAACTTCTGTAATCCTTCATAAAGCTGTCTTCTTATAAAATTGCCCGTTTTGCATATTTCTTCACATGAAACCGCGATTGGCTGTTACTTAACATATTTGCATACTTCCATCTACCTCTGCAGCGAATTGCATCCTTTTCAATTCTGATTGGCTTCCGGAAATTAGCATTTTCCTCTCCGTGCTTAACTTTTGAAAGTGAGTGTATTTATACGTGAAATCTGATAGTCATATGAGGTTTACTAACCGGTTAAAACTGCGTAATGATTTAAATTAATTCAGATAAACAATTACTTAAAAATAATGTTTCTCTCACATGATAACTTAAATTTGTGGTAGTAGATTTCAATTTTTAAAATGTTTAGTATTTTGTATTAAATTCAATACATTTAAAACTTCAAAAATAATTTACTTTTTTAATTTGAGCTTTTTACAATATGATGACAACACGTTAATAAAAGATTACATTTATTTCATTATACTTTTATCTTGTGTTTTTATTTATTTTAATTTTTTCATTGAATTAGTAATGTTTTTTTATTGCAAACGATTATAAAAAAAGGGTTTATCTTGACTTTATTGTTAAAAAAAATCACATTTCCTATTTATTTCATTTCATATGATCACGTGCTAAAAATTACATTTTTTAAGGTTTTATTTGTGGTAGTAATTAACTTTTTTCTAAAATCAGAGTTTTTGTAGAGAGTTTTGGCGACTATTAAAAGCTGATTTTTTGAGATGCTCGTGCATATAAGATCTTATTTTTTATACGAAATAAATTGTTAAAAATACGATTGAATGAAACTTTTAAAAATTTATTAAAAATAGAATTTTAATTTATATCATCAAACAAAACATCAGCTTCATTGAAAAGCTAATTTTTTGAGCTTTAATTTGATGAAAAAATCATTTTTGCGCTGTAATTTTTTCGGAAGTTATAACGAAAAAACGTAAAAAATTTCGCTTATTTTTTAATTAATTAAAATTTTAATGAATTTTTTTTTTAAAAAAAAGAATGGCTACGAGGTGCACATCCCCGGTCCCCAAAGTATACACTTACCAAATTTGGTAGCTGTGGATCGAACGGTCTGACCTGTGGAGCACCTACACACACACACACACACACATTGAAATTTATTATAAGTAAAGATAAAAATAAAGATAAATTTAAGATATTGCAACAGCTTTGTTGATTGCACTACAACGCTATCAGAATTATACTCTATAACAAAAAAAAATCGACGCACCAAGAAGGAGTTGTCTAATTGAGACAAAAATTGACAATGTACAGAATATTAAATGATTAAAATATCAGAACAACTGAATAATTTACTTCAGTGTTACAGTAAAATTCAATAAGGTATTGACTCACCTCTAGTCTGGATAGAACCTGCCACACGGTGTGGCATAGACCGATAAAGCTTCCGGATGGTTTCCTTAGGTATTTCCCACCAAATTCGCTTCAGTTGTCGAACGAGGTCATCAACATTCTGTGGCAGATGCAATCGTATTCCCATCATATCCAAGACATGCTCGATTGAGAGAGATCAGGCGGTCCAAGGAAGTATTTGACAAGCTTGCATACAGTTCATAGCAACACGTGCTGTATGTGGTGTGGCATTGTCCTGCTGAAAAATCAGCTGAAGGTACTGCAAAATGAATGGTAACAAAACAGGACTTAGGATGTCGTAGGCGTACCGCTGTGCAGTAACTGTACCTCTAATGGCGATCAAAGCGCTCCGGTTATCAATGAAAATGGCACCCCATACCATAATGTCTTGTTGAGGGTCAATGTGGAATACAATAGTGAAAGCAGGATCTCCCCTCGGCCTAGGGTGTCTTCAAACACGTCTTCGATAATCGGCAGGACACAATTGGAAGCGGGATTTGTCGCTAAAGACTATACGTCCCCAGTCGGCATCATTTCAACCTGATCGAGCTATGCACCACTGTAATCTCGCTCAGCAGTATGCAGGCATGAGTGGCAGGAGGCGTAGCGGTCGGCATGAGCGTAGATTTCACTGTCTCAACCGTCTGTGAATGGTCATAGTGGACACTGGTGTTTGACTTGAACTTCTGATGGTTGATAGAGATGAAGAAGGCGCTGTGACAGCTTATTGGACAATCACTCTGTCCACACGATCTGTTGTGGCCCTACATCAACCGCTACCATCCTGACGCTGAACTCTGCCATTTTCCATCCATCCTTGCCAGCATCTTCGAATCGCAGCATCGCTTCGATTCAAATCATGAGCGATTCTCCGATTTGTACAACCGGCCTCTTTCAATCCAATGATATGAAATCTGTCGAACTCTGACAATTGCTCGTAATGAGCACAAATACTGTGGCGAGTCATTTTTTAAGTTGTTGAAAGGTAATCTGAATCGAAATCAAACCTAAAGTTTGAATAACCGTTGAAGAACTGCTTCTTAAGGCCCTATCACACGGCAAAACATCGTTAGCACTTTCGTCGGCAAACGACGACGAAAGTGACGTCATTTGAGGATTTGCTAACTGGTAAAAATAAAAACTTAGGTTTACGTTATGGTGTATTTATCGCTCTTTATTTTTTTCTCCTACTAAGTGAATATCAGAAATTTTCTAAATTCATACTTTGTCAGACTTTAGTCAAGACGTTGCTTAAATTTATAATTAAATCCTGGATAATTTCTTAAAGTGATCCCATTAGCTTTCAATGAATATAAAAGCCCATGGTAGCAATAATAGTTGTAATTTTTTAAAAATATTCAAACTATCTTGGAATTTGTAGATATGTAAATTACAAAGTCAATGCAATAAAATACCATTGCTTTAATAAATTGCAATTCTATTGATGCATTATTGAATTTATTGGAATTGAATCACTTCTGCTTCAAATTTAATTTTTTGAGTGCTTAATACAATGAATATAATAAGGATTGTAAAATGAGACAAGTTGTACATTTATCGAATTTAAAAATACTTTTCCAGCCATTTTTTCTTTTGAATGTCTTTTTCATTTCTAATAATATCAATCTTATTGTCAGTTATTGTAAATATTTATCGTACCATTCAACTAATTGTAATGTTTTCATCAAAATTAATAACAATGAAATCTGAAAAATAATAAAACTTTTTAATTATTCTTATTAACAGTTTTGTAATTATTTTTGTAGTAATAATGACAAGAAAAAAAATGCTGCGTTTGTGTTTGTATTTTATAAATTCCTATAAATTTATCTTATCAATATTAAATTTAAAACAGAAATATATTGAAAAGAAAAATGATTTGTGGTTGTGCATTCAATTAAGCTTAAAAGGTGCATACCATCATCGATAGTGCTAAAATTTTAAAATCAATTTTAATTACCTTAAAAGTGCTTATTTTTCTAGAAAAGAGCAAATAAAACAAAAGTTGATAAATAAAACAGAAGAGGTGTGCCAATACATTTAAAATAAAATTAAATAACTTTTGAAATCTAATGATTTTTGTCTGTATGAAAACTGATATTTGTTGGATTCATCTCGACAAATTTTAGGTTTTGTGTACATAAAAATAAAAACTACTGTGTCTAGATGTGCAGTGCAAATAATTAAAGTTAGGAATTTGAAATATGGCAAGAAATTGATTCTAGGACATAAAAAATTCACTAAGAACATATTTTTTGGATTTTAATTAAAAATAAAAACAATATTTAAAAACATTACCACCATATCATTGATTAAGAAGTATTTTTTACTCTTTTTAAATTTGATTAAATGTTTTTTCCCTCCTATTTATTTTTTTAAATTAATTTTTGAGAAAGTTTATTTAACTCAATTTGTATTTATCATTCTTTTAATTAATTTTTATTTTCCCAAACAAGTTCAAAATTATAAAACAATTAATTGAATAGGATTCTTCACTTGATAAATAGTGGTAAATTCTAAGGCATTACACTATTTAGACTCGCTCATTTCTAAAATTACTTTTAAAAAAATGAGTTAAATGTTTTGTTTTCATTTTATTTGCAACTACAGAGCTTTTTTTTTTTAAAAAAAAATCTTTGTGGATTTATTACCAGTATTTGTGATAAATAGGAATCATTAAATAATTTTCATTCAATAATAATAATCAAAAAATAATTTTCCAAAATATGTTATTGCATTTTCCTTAGTTTTTTTCAAAGCTAAAGTTTTAAAACTTCATTTATCTTTACATAGATATTAAAAAACAGGTTTGTCGTAAAATTTCAAATTGCCAAGCATTTAAATAAAATAATAACCTCCACATTACATCAGAAATGAGAAGCAATAAAACACTTGTTTTTTAATCTGACCATTTAAAATGTGTAGTTATTCTATGCATCTTTCTCAATGCAAATGTATAATCAGAAATATCATTCTAAATTAACTGTTAATTTGTTAAATTGAAAAGAAAAAAAATGTGGAAAAAGAAGCCTGAATTTTACTGTCTATCATCTATTAAAAAATAATTTTTGAGAATGTATATTGGACTCGATTTGTATTTATCATTCCTTTAAATAATTTTTATTTCCCCACACCAGTTCAAAATTATAAAACAATTCCATTCTAAGACTATTTCTAATGGTATCTATAGTAGTTTTTTGCTAATGATAAAAGTATGATGTTTTTAAATTTTTGTCAAAACCAAATATGTTTTATATTTCTGCACTATTTAGTCTCACTCTTTTCTAAAATTGCTCTTTAAAAAAAGGTTAAATGTTTTGTTTTCATTTTATTTGAAACTACAGAGCTGTTTTTTTTTAAATCTTTGTGCATTTATTACCAGTATTTGTGAAAAATAGGAATCATTAAATAATTTTCATTCAATAATAATAATCAAAAATAATTTTCCAAACTATGTTATTGCATTTTTCTTAGTTTTTTCAAAGCTAAAGTATTAAAACCTCATTTATTTTACCTCATTTATAATTTTATTATTATTTATTACATAGATAATTAAAAACAAGTTTTTCTGAAATTTTTAAATTGCCAAAAAAAAAAAAGAAAAGAAAAGAAAAGAAAAGAATATTATTTTTTTTAAAAAAAAAAACCCTCTACATTACATCAGGAATGAGAAGCAATAAAACATTTGTTTTTTAGTCTGACCATTTCCAAATGTGAGGCCATTCTATGCATCTTTCTCAAT
Source organism: Argiope argentata (assembly GCA_026289955.1). NCBI lineage: Eukaryota > Metazoa > Arthropoda > Arachnida > Araneae > Araneidae > Argiope > Argiope argentata. The sequence goes on along the minus strand of JAOUZG010051635.1, from coordinate 792,585 downwards.
GCAAATGTAGAATCAGAAATATCATTCTAAATTAACTGTTAATTTGTTAAATTTAAGAGAAAAAAAAATATGGAAAAAGCCAGCATTTTATTGTCTATCATACAAAAGGTGATTTCGTTTTTTGCTAATGATAAAAGTATGATCATTTTTATATTTTTGTCAAAACCAAATATGTTTTATATTTCTGCAACATTGTAGGAACATCTAAGTATTAAAATTTAAAATCACTATTATATTTTTAACTCTAACATTGGAGTTAAAATGTTTTAATTATATAGAAGCTGTTAACAAACTATTTAAGGAATTACTATAATCAAAAGATTATATTATTATTTGAATAAATAAAGACTGAATATGGTCAAATATATTTCACATAAAGAAAACAATTCACATCAGAATTAATATTTTTTTATTTACTTAAAAATATCCTGTTGAATATCTGAAAATTCCATCACAATTTCATAATCCTTCTAGATAACTATTTCCCATACGGTAGTGTCAGTTTTTTTAAAGTGGGGGCAATAAGTTGTTCCACAGAATGGGGAAAAGATACCGTAGTTTTACTTCGCCTTTTTCATTCTGTCGAAACTATTTTTAGTATTTAGCTATATGTAACATTAAATGCATGCTTTTTCAATATTATTGTAGCGCCAACCGATGCCTTTCTTGGCACACTACGTTACAGAAAAGCTTCACATGATTGGTTGAATTTCGTTTGCAAACGATATTTCCGTCACTATCGTGGACATTTTCAAGCCGGTTAAAAAAAGGTGACGATGACGGAAATCTTGCTTGACCGGTTGCCAGCGGGCACAAATCGACAACTATCGAAGAAAGTGCTGACGGTATTTCGCCGTGTGATAGGGCCTTTATATACAACCAACTGCTGAATGCGTAGTTCCGATGCGCTGAAGATCAAACTATTTTTTCAATGGACATCAAAATTTAATCATTTGTATATCTGGTCAAAACACTCATGCATACGAAATTTCAAAGAAATCGGATGATTGATTCTTGGTGTATCGATTTTTTTTTTTTTGTTATACATAGTATATCCTATGAAAAAACGCTGCAAAAATTAAATTTTCAAGAATGCGCATATAGTTTTCAATTGGACCATATATTATATCAACAGAGAAATAGTATTAAGTTTATAATGAGATAACTGCTTGAGGTAAATAAACTAAGTATCTGTGTCTACCATATATCATCAACGATCGATCAGATTCTAGTTTCAAAATTAATGTGCGGCTAATCTTTCATAGAATGAATTATTCGCTAGTCTTCGTTTAGTACATCATTTTACTAAGCGTTTTCAATTCTATAAATTAAAATTTGCACTTTTAATATTCATAAAATGTTAAATACATACTTATCAGTGTTACTCAAAAAATGTAACTTCAAAAGCTGATAAAAACTGAATTTTGAAACTCTTACTTGCTGTCAGTAAAGTTAAATTGCATAACTTACTATTATTGCAACACAGTTATTACGAATTGCTTAAAGGAAGTAAGCCTTAAATTAATTTTATGGAATTTGAATCTCGAACTATTTTATTTGAAATACAATTTATAGAGTATTTTTTTAAAACCGAACTTAGTTTATCGTTATCTATTTCAATTATAATCGTCTATTTCTCGCTATGTAATACTACAATCACAGAGGACAAATTAACACGTAAAGCCTTAATCATTTTTGCATTAGTTTTATAAATATTATTATTATTTCTATAAGATCACGACACCAACAACTCTAAAATGGTAGTTAAAATTTCAATATTTAAAAAATGGTAAAAAACATGTTAAGCATTATTTATTTGACGGGGTGGAAATAAAGATTTTTGGCGAGAAAGTTTTAAATTAATAAAATATTAACTACTCAATTAACCAGAATAAATAGCCACCTATGCTCTATTCTAGAAAATTCAGCCATTTTGGAGTGATTGATTAGCATCATCCATTAATTCAAACTTTCACATTTGTAATACTAATATAGTTATCTGAAATTTGTGCATACAAATTTATTTAAAGAAGGAAGGAATGAAGGTGTGTTCTCCGGCTTACGCTCCGGAAATACGGTTTTTGCCGTTTATTAAAAGAATTATTGGTTACCTTCAGATATAAATATGGTTTCATTAGAACAAATAATTAGTCATCATTAAAATTGGAAAAACTTCAAACTTTTTAGTTCTTTTAAGAAGATGATTTAAATCATTGATAACCATTAAACGTATGATTATAATTGAACTTAAAAATTAAACAGTAAAAGTATAAGGAGAAAAAACATTATTTTCCACATAAAACGGGAAAAAATAATTGATATATTATTACATTGCATAGTTAATTTAAATTTTTTTGATAAAATTGAAAAAAAAAAAAAAAAAAAAAAAACAGGATGCACCAAGGACAGAAATCTGACTTTCTGCTTATGTGTAATGATTTCCTTGACCACTATGCTATTACGTTGCTGAATATGGAAACAAATTCTTATCACATCAGCAATGCAAAAAAATTGATGGTTGTTTCCTCAGAATTGGCTAGCTATTGCGCTTTAATATTTTAATAAAGAACATCCTGATTTGTTTCTGAGTTCTTCGAAATTATCAAAATCTCTCATCTTTCGGTTCTATTCTTATAAAGGCAAGAAAATTTTATACTTTCTGAAGATTTGAAATCTTTTTGTTTATTCTCATCTTTCGGAATAATTAAAAAATAATAAATTTGTTTTATACAGGCTTATAACAATGATTGTTAAAATATGAGCATCGATATGGAATAATTGTTCTTACATTTGTTACGTTGTTTTATATGTGAAAATTTAAATTACATCTAATTTTAATTTTTTATTCATTTGAATTTTAATTGTTATTGTGTAGGTCATTATGTTTTAATTTTATCTTCGTCAGGTATGTGATTGTAAAAAGATTTGGATTTTCCTAAGATAGAATCCCAGTCCGAATACTAATGACAGAATTTATTTGAATGTGAAACAATAGTAATTGCTGCGCACAAATAAAACAGGAAATAGCGTGTAAAATCTGGTTGATTCTGAACCACAAATTCGTCAGGATGATTTGGCAACAGGCTTTTTGTTGTTGTACAACACAACATGGAATAAAATTTTCTATATGTACACTCGTATTTCCACATGTTACCACATAAAATAAGATTATGTTATTATTTTTAAAGATGATATTTGTCACAGCAGAAAAAAGATTTGAAATAAAATTTTTAATGATGAATACTTTCAATTATTAACTTTTTGTTTACTCAATTTGAAAAAAAAATTCTCTCGGCTTTTGTTTTAATATATTTTATGGGCTAATAAAGAAACAAAATGGTCTATTTTATTGAAGAAGGGAAAATAAATTCCCCGTTTTGAGTAGGTAATGCCGATTTAAATATGTTGCCTTCGAAAGGATATTTTAAGGACATTATATGTCCATATGACAAAGCAAATCTTTGTCTTCGTCCTTACTGTCACTTCAAGCATGTAGAAACAGGTTTGTGTTTTGCTATCAAAATATTATCTTGACATATTTTAACTATCCACTTAAAATTACTTCTATAATTTAAAAAAAATACTTTATTTTAATTTTAAATTATTTATAATGTTAATGTATGAATTAAAAACTGTTCAATTTTAAAAAAGTGAGAATAAATTTTAAAGCATTAATAATGCATATTTATTTCTATATTACTAACAGTTCAAATTAATTCATATATCATGAATAATATAGGATGATTGATTCTTATTCTGAGAAAATAAAATTGATCATCTTGAGGTTCTTAATTTATTTTTTATGTTGTAAATGCAACCATATTGTATTGCAACCATATACCCCCCTCTCCCCGATCTAATGTTAAATTTAGAGGGAAGTGAAGAAGTTGTGATCTTATATTTATATATATATTTTAAAAATTTTCTCTTGGAACAGGTGTGAATTTAACGAATTTCTAATAAATGTTTGTTTATTTATAATTGAATTGTTAGCATAATGAAGAAACTTAATATATATATGAAGTATAATATATATATATAATAATATATAATATATATTATTATATATATATTATTAATATATATATAATATATATATATATATAATAATATGAAGAAATATTAAATGTCATATTGAGGGACAGGTCTTAACTTTTTTTGGAAGTGAGGAGGCTTTTACAATGTATGCTGTAATAAACTGTAAAAAGCTTTAAATTCTGGATTTAATTTTAAATTTTTTACCGCATACCATTCCTGCTAGTTGAGGATAATTTAAAAAAAAGGTTACACATTGTTACATAAATTAGTGCATTTCATAATACCATGTAAAGACATATTATAAAGAAGGGATCCTCCTTCAGAAAATTGCATAAGAGAAATTAGGATAGTTTTCCTGCTTAAGATGTGTTGTAATAAATGACATGGTTTTTAGTGATTTATGTTTTATACCACTCTTGAGGTGATGCTTTATGTTTGTATATAATAATTCTGCAATGTTTATCTAAGAAATTTTATGCTGATGCTTTTCATAACAGGAGTAAAATCAATTTTAACTTTGTACTTGTATTAACTTTATAATTGTTTTAAAATTTTGGTTAATTAAAAATTAATTAAATTTTAATGTTATTTAAGGATATGTTCTGAAAATATCACCCAGAAATATTTTTTTGCTTTATTATAGAATTTGTAAATTAACTATTTAATAATGTTAGAAATAATGATAAAAATTACAGAAAAAAATACTGCAACACAGTTACCCTATTTTTTTGCAATATTTTTTCTGTAATTTGGATAAATTTTTAAAAAGCTTTTCATATATAAATATCAACTATGTTTAGTGAAGAAAATTAATTTCGCTTCATGGTTTTATCTTGATACATCAAAGAGATTCTATTCCCTATATTATCTTAAGATAAATTTTATACTATTGTGTTTTACTTACTTAGTATTTTCTCATAACTTTTTATGCATCTAATTCCATGCTATTTATCAATATAATTTAATTTGAATTGCACGATAATATAATGTCTGTTCTTTGTTGATAATTACAGGGTATGAAGTTAAAATGAACTACCTTTTTTTCGTGTGATATTTTAATTAAAGATATTTTTGATAATGAGAAGAATTGTTAAATAAATAAAATGAGTGCATATTATAGCAATAATTTAACAACTGACTAACTCATATTTCAAAGGAACATATAGGTTGCTGAGCCCATGCTCAGTTTTTGATATTTTAACTATGCATCTTAGAAGGGTAATCATATTTTCAAAAGATTTGATGTTTTAATTTTTGTTTTTATTGATAGAATTTTAAAGAAACATGATAACAAAAGATATATTGGGTTGGCAACTAAGTCATTGCCGATTTCATATAAGAAGGAAAATTCAGAATTTTTGTTTAAAAAATAACTTTATTCAATTAGATATTGCAAATTCTTGTCGATGACCTTTTCCCATCGTTCTGGCAGAGTAAAAATTCCCCATTCGTAAAGTGTCTGGTTTGTGCTATTAAAAAACTGAATTATATGTAATCTGACATCTGTATTATTAAAAATTTTACAATTTAAAGAGTTTTGCATGGAACAACAACAACAAAAAAATGGTAATCCGAAGGTGCAAGATCAGGGCTATATTGTGGTGGAGACAAAACATCCCAACCCAGTTCCAATAAATTTTGCTGAGTGACCAAAGATGTGTGGGACCTTGTGTTATCATGATTGAAAGCAACGCCCTTCCGATTTGACAATATCGGCCACTTTTCTTCAATTGCACCATCCAGTTTGTCGAGTTGTTCAACATACACATTTGAATTGATCGTTTGGTTCTGTGGCATGAGTTCAAAATTTGTAATCCCACCAGACTGACAGCATAATTTTTTTTTTTTTTTGAATCTCTGCTTTTGATGTTGTTTGGGCTGGTTGATTTTGCTTCATCCACAATCTCTTGCGAGTAACATTTTTATAAACTATTCACTTTTCGTCGTCAGTAACTAGATTTTTCAGAAATGGATAATTTTCAGAAGGGAATAACAGATGCTAATCCGTTGCATCTAATGGATTTCCTTTAGCTGATGAGGGATCCATAAATCAAGTTTCTTGACACAACCAATGGTTGTTAATTTTTTTTTTCTGTGCATGTATGTGATAAATTGAGCTTCTCTGCAATGTCTTGTGTTGTTCTGTGATGATCTGAAACGATAATGGCCTTGATATGGGTTTCATCCACTTCGACTGGGCGGCCAGGCCGTTGTGCATTTTTCTGTGAAAAATCACCAGAACAAAATCTTTCAAACCAATTACGGCACTGCCTTTCTTTTAAGGCTTCATCTCCATATACGGCACATAACTTCTTTTGTGCTTGCGATGTGTTCTTGCCTTTTCGGAAGTAATACAATAAAATGTGTCTGAAGTGTATGTCCTGTTCCACCATTTTTAAATTGGGATAAAAACAAAAATAAAGAACTAATCGATATAATTTTTTTACTAATTATAAGCAGAAGTCCACACAGTTAGAAGAAAACATTGGTTAGATGCTCTGACCAGGTTAACAAAATAAAAGAAAGCGCAGAGGGAATCTATCAACAAAAGCGGTAATCACTTAGTTGCCAACCCTATATATATTGGTTGAAGAAGTAGAAAATGCCAAAGCTTGTTATTTGTAAATAATTATAATAATGAATAATATATTTAAATGAAGAAAAAAAATTGTAAACTGTTTAACCTCTAGCTTACAGACAGTACAACTGCTGTACCAGGATTTCTTTTACCTTTTCTAATGGGTTGGTATAACTGTTGTACCAGCAATGAGTACCAGCAATGAGTTGTTCTCCCACTTGAATTTTTCGGTGAACCCTAAGCCTCATAAAAACCTCTGCCCTTTTGTGACCCCTTAGGGCCAGGAGATATCGTCTAGCAGTAGTTATAATCACTGTAGGTACTAGCGAGTTTTGTTAACCCTGCTTTGGTGACATTTTTTTAGTAACACTAGTAGTGTTTTTAGTAACTTAGTAATACTTCTAACACAGATATAGAATGAGTTTGCATAACTTTATTTGTGAGTAGTACTGAATTAAAAATATTTTCCTTTCCTCCTTAATTATTTAACTTAAAATTTTATTACTTAATATGTGTTTGTAATTAGCTCTATCTATTAAATGATAAATATTTGAATCAAGAATTACTTGAAGTTTCATTTCTGATGGAATGGTGCAATGAAGGTAATCAGCACCCTAGATAAATTGTTACATCTTTGGTACCATTCGTCACAATGCAGAAAAACTAAATTGAACCTTGGATCCCCCCCGTCATTGTATTTTACACTGAAAAAGGACAAAACACTGTTTTGTTTTCATGTTTGCCTCCCCCTCCATGATTAGAACATCTAGCATAGTAATTCCCGGTTACTATTGTACTAGTATAACACAAAATAAAATAATTGACGATTTACAGTTTTTTGAGCTTTAAATTTTAATGCTTGAATGATATATTCATGATAAAAATCTATTTGGGTTTTTATTTTTAAGTAAGCTGTTGGTTCATCATTATTTTTTATAATTTATGAAAACAGCTGATTTAATTATTTATAATTATTTATTCATTAAAAGCTATAATTCAAATTTTAAAATATTGAAAGAGGCTCTTAAAACCAGTCAATAATAATTATTTGTACCTTTTTATGCATTCAAACATCTGAAGAGAAACATTAAAATCTTTAAGCCTTCATTTCAATTCACTGGAAAGTTACTAGACATTTAATTTTTTTTCAGAAATATTTTTACTCGAATAAAATAAAATAAAGTGGCTGAGTAAAAATAGCTGGAATTCTAGATTTAATTTTAGGCATTTCTGAAAGATAATCTAATTAATCTGCTTGTAAAAATACTTGTAGTTAATAACGAATGCTGATCATTTAGAATGTTTTATTATTTATTTATGAAAGGTCCTTTGTGAAAGTTTTCTTTTTGATAAGTAATTTTCAACATAATATAGCAAAGAAATCTTATGTATCAAATTATAAGTATATCATATAATCTTAGTTTGGTTAAATTAACTATCTTAAATCTGGTGTTTACCTATGTATAAGTACATTTTTATGCAGAATTTTTTGTTTTGTTTAAAATCAGTAATTATTATCTATAAAATTGAGCGTACTTTTCAAAAATACTACACTACTATGAGTTATTGGAATTCTCGGGGGAAAAAAATTACTATAAATTATAAGAATTGACAATAAAATAGAGAAACGTTACTAGATATATATATTAAAATCCATTGGGAATATGTTAGGAATAAAAATTATATTCAATTATATTCATAGCTCAATATATTAATATTAAACAAATTTGAATCTACAAAATAACAGACAGTCATCTACTATTTTGCACATTTTATTTACAAAATAACAAATGTTTGTCACCTGTGTTTTGTGCAAAAGAATGAAAATATTTTCAAAAAAATAATAATCAATTACGATATTTATATATGATATGTAAATCGTTACATTTAATAAAGATAAAGAAATTAGAAGAATAACAAAATTCACTATGATGTGTTCAAGCTTTATACGAGTTAAATTTACAGTTTCAGTAAGGCTTGGAAAATTTATTTAATCACAAATATGATTGAAAAATTGACAACAATTTGTTTTATGTGCTAAATAACTATACAACAGTTATCCTATTTACAAGTTACTTAATATAAAATTCAAGTCATTATTTTTTTACTCAAAAGTAATGATCTAATGTAAAAAAAAAAAAAAAACTGCAATAAAGAGCTTTCTCTAGGGGCTATATGCAGTAAAACTGCCAAAAAGCAACCTGATTAAGATGAAGACAGATAACCAATTAACACTACAGAAGGTCAAAATCAAACAACGATCGACTTTAAAAGAAAAGGACAGCATCTGTTATCTTGCTTCACTGAATACCCATATTCAAAGTAACTTTTCCGAGTTTGGGTTCCCGCAACCTGAAGGTTAAAGTATTTTTCTGAAATCACTAGTGCTATTCCATTTGTCTGACAAAGATTGTATTTTTGTGATATTTTATTAATGATATAGTGTTGACATTTCTTCTTGGTGAGGTTTAATGGTGTACTAATGAAAAAGGACAAAATTCTTTATTTTTTTTGTTTTTCATTTCTTCTATCAGATTTTCTATATTCTAACTTACTATTGTTTTCCATTTCTTTTGTAGATGATAATTGCCTGAATCTTGTTGAAACTGAGTACTTATCGGATGTTAATTCTCCTGCAGCCTTGCACCATCCAAACCTATCTACTTATCTCGATGTTTCTTCTAGTTATGTGCCTTCATCTTATTCAAAAGGCATTCAGCCTGTTGGAATTTTGAAGACTAGCAATTCTGTTCCAAGTTCTTTAATACCGGTTTACAATCCAACTCCAATATCTAAATTAAAAGAGCTTAGTTCATCCAATTCTCATTTTGATAACACTACAATTTATTCTACTAAATATACTCCTGAATACTCATATCCATCTAAAAAGAATAAGAAAATTGAGGAATATGATCCAACCGAAGTGAAAGTTGTATCTAAGAAGTGTGTGACTTTTGTTGACCAATCTGATATTGCTTTAGATGAAGGCTATACGCCTGCTTTTAGTAGTTCAGAGGAGGAAATAGACAATTCAGAAAATGTACCAAAATTCAGCGATGATGATGATAATGATTGTGTTATTTTAGACCATCCTAGAACTAGTGTTGAAAGTAAAAAACTTTCTAAGGGCAAATTAGAGGAGGATGATATTGATGAAAAGAAAATTGATGAGTTTTCAATTGTCGATAAAATTTTGGTTGACAGTAAGAAAAATGAGAAACTTTTGTCTAATTTCCAAAAACCTGCATCAACTTTAAAACAATCACTTTCTACAAAGCATTTTGAAAAGATTACCAAAAGTAAATGTAAAGCTCAAAAAGTTATTAAGGTTGAAACTAAAAATGATGTTCTTGCTGGAAGAAATAACAAACACCTTTCTTCATTAAACAAAGAAAAAGTCAAAACAGGCATAAGTAATGTGTATGATTGTGATACAGATGCAAATGTTTCTGCACCTTTTGAAACAGACATTTTTGATTCATCAGCCATTTCTGATGAATCCAAGAAAAACAAAGTTGTTGATCCTGCCAAGAAACTAAAAAATTCTGATAGTGCAAAAGATTCATTATTAAAAGAAAAGCATAAAGTTAGTGATAAAACTATCAAAAATAGTTCTAATAAATCTAAGTCTAAAGAAGTATCAAAAGGATCTTCTAAAAAGGAAGAATCAAAAACCAAGCATGATAAACAATCTGGAAAAGATAGTAAATCAAATAAAAAAGAAAAACATAAATCTGATAAAGCTTTTAATAAAGACAATAAAAGTGAGAAGAATAAATCTGTGCCTTCTAGGAATGAAAAATCTTCTACTGACAAAAGTAATAAACAAGAAAAAAGTAAAACATTTTGTAAAGAATCAAAGGAAGTTAAACTTCAAGATGAAAAAGTGACAAGTAGTAGTATTGTGAAAAAAAGTAAGCATGACCATTTGACAAAACATTCTTCCAAATCTTCTGATTTAACACAAAAAAATAAGGTTAAAACTACTAACAAAGATGAAGATACAAAAAGTAAAACATCTAAAAGGAAACTGGAGGACACAAATATTGAAAAACCCATTTCTAAAAATAAATCATCTTCTAAGAAACAAAGAACTGATGATGATAGTGATAATAATGATAATACTATGGATGTGAGTGATGATGTGATCAGTTTGTCATCTGATTCTGATTCTGATGTAACTGAAGAGTGCTGGAAAATTTTTAATGAAACATATCCTGAATTTAAACAAGACCCCCTGACACCTGATAAAGAGGTTTGTAAAAAAAAAAAAAATGCTTTATAGCTTTATTTCAAAATTTTGTTATGCAGAATTCTCCTTGCATACTTTAAAAAAATTCAATGCAATATTATATTATTTGTTTTTAACAGTATATCTATCACTTCTGGGGATAAAAATATTGACATGTCTGTTATATGTTTACTTTAACTAAATTTTAAATATTTGGTTAAAAATTAAAAGTTGTATAAAATCCTCTAATTGGTATCTCAATATTTTGGACTTAAGCATTTTCTGCATGTCTGTGATTAATTGCCAAAGTTTGCTCACTAATACTTTCTAAATTAACATTTAATTATGTTCATTAATGATATTCAGTTAATAAATTAGTGTACAATTATTTTGTTTTATGGAAGGATAATTTTTTTAATTTAAAAATTATCTGTTAACTGTCACAAATGTCTCTTAAGACTTTCAGCACAGTGTTTTGAAATTTCTATCAAAAATCAAGTATGTTAGTGGGCGGACAATAGGATAGAACAAAAATGGCCTTTAAAAAACATTTTTTAGATTTTATTTGGGTAATAGTGGGAAAAAATTAGTTAAAAAAATAAATAAAAAATTTGGTTGCAATATCAGAACATCTTGGGGTGAAAAAGAGCTTATAGTTAACAAAAAATGACAAACTTTAAAATGGTCCTTAATTATTTTTAAAGTTTTAGTTTAGTAATAGTATAAAGTTGCCTTTTACATTTTAAAAATTTGGTTATAATATTACAACATCTTTAAGTACAGAAAAAAAAAAAACTCCTACAATTTGTTAATTTTTTTTAAAGATTTTACTTTCGTAATAGGGAAGAAAAGTTGCATTTTTAAGTTTAAAAAGAATTTTTAGACAGTTGCTTTCAATTCTACATTAATTTAAAAACCTGCAATAAACATAAAATTTGTAAAAAAATTTTGAAAATTTTGAATTATAATAAAATATTTTTTTTAGGAATTTTTCTTGCGTATAATGGGACAAACAATGGTTTTAAATATATATATATAAGCATCATAATTGGAAAAAATTATTAATTACAAAATCTAATAAAAAATATTTTTAATGACAAATTTTGTTTTTTACTTTTGTATCCTTAACAATTCCAAATGTTACAACTGTTAAATATTTGTTTCATTTGAATGCTACATTAAACTTTTTTTTTTGTGTGTGTGTGTTAAATTTTGGCATAATCACATGTAGATTATTTTTGCTCTTATGTACCCATCTCTTGCAACTGAACCACTCTTCAGATATGTTGCGCCGATAGGGTCATTGATCTTTCTACAGCTTGTGTGTGACAAGGAAGCCAAAGAATATTGATAACCTTGTCCACTGTACTATTTGATCCAGCTGCAGATGCCTTCCATATAAAATCTTTGAGAGAGTCTCTAAGAACATGTTATTAGTAAGAGAGGTTCAGTTATGCCATTTTCAAGCCATTAGATCATGTCATCCTTTGCATTAAAATTTATCTTTATTTAAATTTACTAACTCTGCCTCTACGTTCTTTTCTTGCTTTTAAAATATGTTGTAAACCAAGTATTCTTTGAATTTTATGTTCATCATTTAGTGTAGACAAAAGGATATTCTCTTTAGATAACAGATTTTTTTAAAGGATATTTCCTGGAGCAGCAAAGTGCCCATTTCTTTGAATAATCGGATATTTAACATTCTTGAAACTGCCAAAGAGATAGTGTAAATATGGGATATAAGATTAAATATATGTTCAGAACGATAAATAAGTGCATGACAGTTTTAACTTAATATAAAACCACATAGGTGCATATCTTTTACAATGCATTTAGCCTGAGTCTTAAGATTTTCCATTTCCTCATAACAATTTAAACTCACAATTGGCTACTGTCAACCACATGGAGTGAGCTAGTTTTACATGGTTCCTTAAAGATAAATCTAGTAAGTAATTTCCCCTTGATTTAGCAAAGCACTAAAGTAAATAATTTTGATCTATATTTAAATCATATTTGTCCCCAAAAAGAAATTTGTAGTTCTTTACTTTCTCTTGTTTCTTTCTTCTTCAAAGTACTGGTGGTAGCTATAGTAATATTACTTATAACCTTTTTTCTGTTAGAGTGTTGTTCGTTTAGGAATTCTTGATTCCTCCCCTCTTTTAATACAAGCACATGTATTAAAGTTCGCATGCTTTTAGACAGCAATATCAAATAAACGATTAGCTTTGACTCCAAATTTTGTGAGTTGAAGTCAAATTTCTTTGATCATTTTCTTCTTTTAAATTTTAATAAATTCCTATATTTAGCATGATAAACTTTTATCTTTTTTAAAATTCTTTTACTAGAAACAATAATAAAGGAAACTTGACCATTTTTTTTATTTTGGGAACTAAAGTGTGATATTTGTATAACAGATTTGTAAATAGGTAGTTCAACTACAAGCAAATCATTAAATTTCTCAAAAATAGAACTTTCCTACATTTTACCTTCACTAAATTAGACAAAACCAGTTTTACTAACAGCAAAGCTCAGAAACTAATAATTCAGTAATGTTAATTACTTACACAATAGATAGAACAGAGATGCCAATTCAAATGAACTCCGAAAAGCTGTTGACCTCAACCCAACTTAGAATTTGTCACCACATATAGTTGCATCTCCATCTCCTCTCATTAACATCCATTCCAATAAATAATTCACAATAATAAAACTTTTTTAATATTTCATATTATAATGCCTGTTTAAAACTTTTTGTTTCATAATCAAGACACCTAAAGATTTGTGAAAAAGTTTCAAAAAGTGTTTTGTTATGAAACTTTCGCACCTGTCCTGCATTTCAAGATGTACTACATTTTTAATTTATTTTACATACACCAAAAAGCAACTTCTCTGTGCTATTACAAAATGAAAAATCAAAAGTTGATTTTTTTTTTGTTTGTTCTAACCTAGCAGACATTCAATCATTGATTATATATTTTTGGGTCATAAACTTTTATATGAAATAAAAATTGAATCAATGGTTGTGGATTTTTTGTTTGATTATTTTAAATATATGAATTGCGATGTTTTTCAAAGTTTCAAAACCTATTTAACATGCTACTAGATAAAATAGAAAATATGTTTTTAGTATTTCCATTTCTGCTATATTTGAGGTCTTTAGTAAAGTTATTAAAAACTATTTCATTTAGTACTCATTGTTTTGAGGACAAATTCATCCTAATAAATATTACCTTATTGTATGATAGAACTTGTCCTATAAAAATTGATGCAATTAGGTCCTATAAAAATTGATGCTATATAAAATTGATGCAATTAAAAAAAAAGTAATTTCATTTTAAAATGTGCATTAAGAAAAGGGGGGAAAATGTAATTAGGTAATTTTTGGGCTGAAAACCACAATATGGATTTATTTTTTATATCTTACAGTTTGAGAGTCAGTATATGATAAATACATAATGAGTAATTTGATTATATTATTTATGGTCATTATATATTTAAAAATAATAATTTTAATTGATAAATGGTAAATAGTCAGCTCATTTCACTTCTATGGTCAAACTTTCTGAAAACTGAGATTTTCTAAATTGCTTCTTGATTAAATAGATCCTCCACACCAGAAAAGTATAGTGATGTATTATGGTGCTTTTCAGTTTTCTTTTCAAATTAACTTGTTAACTGGTTATGACAAAATATTTCATCATACTCGAATTACTACTGCAATGGGCTTGATGACATTTTTCATAATGGAAATTTGCCTTAATATTTTGAATGTTCCATTACCCCCATTGTGAAATAAGTCGAATAAAAGTTTATTCCCCAGGTTAAACAAAATAATAGGCAGTATGTTAGTTGGATATTCAAAAGTTTTGAGAAAACTTTTTCAATAAGTAGCAAATTCAAATTAGAAACATCCAAATTTAAAATCTTAGTTCCATTGTATTGCAATGAGTTATTATTGTTATAAGCAAGTAAGAAAAGAAAAGAAGAAAAAAAAATAGTAGCATTTAATTGACAAATATTTAAAAAAATTATTTTTCAAAAGTTACCTTATCTTATTTTGATATTTTATTTTTTAAATAATAAAATTCTTTCTTTCTTTATTTATTTTTATATAGAGCTTACCTGCTGAAGCTAAAGCTGCTTTTAAAGACATCACTGCCATGCAGAAGAAACGTTTGGCCCATGCTGGAGCTGCCAATATAAAGGTATTTTCTTTAGTTTGTATCCCTTAAAAGTCTAGAGTGTTTTCATGATTGTTGTTAAAAATTTATACCAAATTTTATATTTTAATGGCATACTTCAAACTGGTAACTATTGTTTTTTAATATTTTAATATCTCTTTTTGTTTCGGATTCTGTTGCAGCCTGCTATGAAAAAACTAAATTTGAGGCAACCACTGAATCCTGGGCAAGTAATGCTTGATCGATTCACTAAAATAAGAGAAGCACAAAAACGAGCTGAAGAGTTGAGAGCCGAGAATGAACAAAAAGTAAGAATGTGATAAATTTATATTTCTGTGTATTTTTATCTGTAAAGGTTTTCCCACCTTCATAGATGAGAAATGCTGACTCCTGTTTGTGTAGCATTTCTGTGATAAAATATTAATAGCTAAATTATTAAAAAAATGAAATATATAATTACTTACAAAAATGCTAATTAAATATCCAAAGTGTAGACTTAATTTAATACATTTCAAGTGCATTGTTGAAAATCTTATTACTGTGCATCCATTCATAAATGTCCTCTAGCCAGAATAACTAAAGAAAAAGATTAATATGTTGCATCTTGCTCTAATTAATTAATCCAGAATAATGAGTTAATATTAAATAAGATTGTTTCTTGTGGCTCACAAATTTTTAATTAAAGAAGGACTAATTGATACCAAATACTCTCTGCTAGTAGAAAGATAAGAATCATTTGATATAAAACCAGCAATATCTTACTGAAAGTTGAATTTAAAAAAACCCAGCTACATATATGATGTTTTTTTTTAACACTAGATTTAACAGACCAGTCATTTTGACTGGTCATGCAACTTCAATTCAAAATTCCTGCTACATTAAACATTTGGTTTCCAAAATGATGTTATGACTTTTGTAGCTATAAATAGAGAATACATTTTATGAACTTAATTTTACTTTATATATGTTAGAAACAAATATATTTTTTGTTATAACTATTTATACCAGTGCCAGTCAAAATGACTGGTGAATGTTTCTATGAAGGAATCATGAGACCGTGGAAATACAAATAGTGTCCATACGTCTTTTGTTCAATACTTTATCATTATTGAGCCGATTTAGGTGATTACGGTGTCTTTAGGATTTTTTTACGAGTACTTAGTCCAAGCGATCTCGAAACGTAATCATTCATCTTTACCCATACAGGTAAGAAGGTAAGAAACATTTATGAGTATTTGAATATATTCAAAAATATATTCTTCGTCAAGTAGCCTGCCTGCATAAGGTCAGCCCCTGAAAATGTCAAAACAAATAAAAGTTTCTACATATTTAGAAAATGCAATCAGCATACCTCAGGATTGTTCAGATGTTGAAAGAGAATTATATGATATCGACAGTGAATTAATAGATACACAAATTGATCCACGAGGCAATGATGAAAACAGGGCTATCATCTTGAGTAGTGATGAGGAAGTTCCTGAACATTCACACATCTCACAGATAGTACACAGAATAACAACCATGCCCGAACCAGGACTCGAACCCGAGACCTCCTGAACACGAGGCAGACGCGCTACCCCTGTGCCAGCAAGCCGGCTAAAGACAATATAGATCAGTCAAGTGACAGTGATTGCGAAAATATTCCAAACAAACGTACGAGGCGATGCATGCGATTCCCTTCCAGTTCTGAAGATGAAGGTGGAAGTAACTTACCAAATCAGCAAACTGAAATTGCTGCAGACGGAACTATTTGGACGAGGATTGAAGAAGGAGGTATTGTTGGCAGATTACCAATTCATAGTGCTTTCAAGGATGTTCACGGGCCAACAGCACATGCTAAAAGAAACATTATGAATGGGAATCTACTACAGGGAAGAACTACAGGTGGCACGGTTTCTGTACGCAAATGGTGTTAAATAGGATACTGCAATAACAAGACTACAAATATTTGCAATAAATGCAAAAAAGGTCTATGCGGAAAGTGTACAAGTAACAAAGTCTTCATATTTAGAAATTGTGAGCCTATAAAAAATTAACTGTTTTGTTATTTGAAGATGTCCATAAATCCATTTTTTTATAAAAATTAATATTGTTAAACCCTTTTCACCATTTTTTAAGAATAAATAAAGACTGGAAATCATGATGAGCATTTTTTCTTATATACCAGTCATATTGACTGGTTATGGTAGAAATAGATATATTCAAATGGATGGTAAATCTAGTGTTAAAAAAAATCATGAGACAAATTTTAAAGCGAAAGTATGTAGGAACAATAATTTTTATGATAAACATTGGGTTCCAAATGCAAAGTATCTCAGGGGTCCTGTCTTTTATAAATCAAGTAAAATAAAAGATATACTAAATGGCAAAATTAATGAAATACAAGATTTCAACACCACAACAACCCATTTTCAGGAATAATAACATTATAAGTTGCATGATAAATAATGTTATATCAAGCAGGGCACAATATAAAACACTAAACGTTTGAGGCACTTAATTTAATTGTTCAAACATTGACAGATTTCTGATTATGCATTTGATTGCTAAATAAATAACTTTTTAAAATGATTACTTTCAATGAATTATTAAAATGATTAGTTAAATGTATTAGAATCATTCATCATTCATTAGCTAATTGTTTTACATTGCTATATTTGTTAGTTTGATATTTATTATTTCTATATTATTTATTACAATTTTAAATGTTTTTACTTGTAAGAAAATCATTAAGTAATAATTATGGTTAATTTTGGAACAATTTTTTGGAACAATTTTATTTTTTATATATATATTAAAAAATAGATTTAATAAAACTAATTTTCACATTATTAAAATGAAAAATAAAATAAAATAAATTGTTAATATTTCAATTAAATTAAAAATTTGCTGAATTCTGAAACAAAATTAAGTGATCTTTTAATGAATACTTCTGAATAAACCTCAAAATGCTTAATTATGTCACTGTCACTTTCTATGGCCTTGCTAATCACAGTGATATACATTTTGCACGCTGCTATTTTTGTAATCATCTTTACTTATAATAAAGCATGATGTGTGTGTGTGTGTGTTGGCGCTCTACAGGCCAGACCATTCGACCTCCAGCTACCAAATTTGGTATGTGTATACATACCTTGGGTGCCAGGAATATGCACCTCGGAGCCCTTTTTTTTGAATTTTTAATTAAATTTTTAGTTAATTAAAAAATAAGCCAAATGTTAACGTTTTTTCCCTATAACTTCTGAAAATATTACAGCAAAAAATTGTTTTTTGCATCACGTTAAAGCTCAAAAAATTAGCTTTTCAATAAAATTAATGTTTTGACCTACGAATTAAAACTCAATTTTTAATGAATTTTTAAACATTTAATTTAATCGTTTTTTTTTTCAACAATTTATTTCACACAAAAAAAAATAAAATTTTATCTTCTCGAGGATCTAAAAAAAATCAGCTTTTAATAAAATGTTGCTATCACATTTTGATAAGTTCTGATTAAAAAAAAAATTAATTACTACCAAAAATAAAACAGAAAAATACAATTTTCATCACGTGATTATAAGAAATGAAATAGGAAATGTGATATTTTTTAAACAATAAATGCAAGAGAAAATTTTTCTTGATCGTTTGCAATATCAAAATTAACAATTCCATTAAAGAATTAAAGTAAATAAAAACACAAAGTAAAAATATATTACAAAAGTGCGACAGTTAAAACTGAAAAAGAATTTTTAGAAAAGCACCAAACGATGATCTTCTGAGAGCGAGATTAATTATTTAAAAGCAAGAAATCTTAAACGAACTTTGAAAATGACGTCATTTCAAAGAAACGACGAACAAAAAGCAATTGATAATCAGTAGTAGTAAAATATTTTTGCATTCTTTTTTTTTAAATTTTAAAACAATAAGACATGTTTTGAATTGTTACTTTTACTTATGTGAAGAAGATATTTTGTGCAAATAAAAGAATTCGCCTTCGTGATTGAAATTTATCTCCGCATTTTAATGAATCATGTGAAATAAAAACGCTTCTTCCTTCAACGAAGTAACGTAATATTAAGCTATACTCGTAAAAGTAGGTCAGCTATTAGAAAACGCATCTTCTTTCAAACAAGCATTCGTAATAATTAATAATGCACAATTTGTGAAAGCAGATAAAAATATTTTTTACCCTCATATTTCGGAGACATCAAAACTTTCTACCAAAACAATATCATGTTCCCTCACGAGACAAAATAAATCAACTATCATTCCGAATTAAACATATAAAAATGTCATTTTCGGCACATGTCTGTATAAAATGTAACAAATATGAAACATGATATTTTTGGAAAATAAATGGGTGGAAACGTTTCCTATGATATTTTACTATACATGTATTACTAATCCAATCAAACAATTTTATTGAAGGCAAATATGGCTTAACATCTTCAAGGCATCTTCTGTAATCGGAGCCCAACATCTAATTTCTTAACTTTTAGGGGAGAGACATAAATCTCTTAGCAATTGTTCCAAGTGAAATATATAATTATAGATTTAGGGAAAAAATGCTGATGAATTAAATTTTTGCACACATCATCTGCTCCGTGAATCATATTTAACAAAATATTCTTGAAACAATAAATCCTTAAATAAAAAAGTGGCATTCCAATCAACTAAATCAATCATCAAAGCTGATCGATCTATGAAAATTTCAACATAACTATTCGATATAAACTGGCGATTTTAGATCACTTTATCAAGATATCAAAGAAGCCAATCAGAGTTACTCTAGAATAATTGGTCTAGATTATGATAATGATGATTGTTCTAAACTTGCAATATTCAGAACTGAATAAATCAGCCAGATTTGAAGAAGATAGAAATGTTTATTTATTTATTTAGAAGTTGAAAAAGTAAGAATATTTTACAAATATTAATCTGAGAGCATTTATATACATCTAAAAATAAAATTAAAAACTGAAGGTTTTAATTAACCTGCGAAATTTTTACTGAATAATTCCTTGAGATCTTATAAATTACAAAATTTTTTTTATAATGTTTCAATTTCTCTATTGAACATAAAACTTCAATTGCGGACTATTCTGTTTTCAGTTCTTAGTTTTATTTAAAGACATGCTTAGATTGAGTAAAGAGGTCTTTATATTAATTGAAGTTTCATCATTTTCAATTTAATTTAAAAGTGAATTTTACGGAGAGATGCGGACTTCAAAGATAGGACTGTTAAGGCCTACATAATAGTATAAGTGACTATCAAAATTTGAAGCTTAAAAATATTTTGCTGAATAACTTATTATGAGACCAAGTTATATAAAAAATGATTTAACCCTTTAGTCGGCATTAATATTGGCGAACCGACTGGTCGCCAAAGGCGGCTAGTCTGTAATAAATTATTCCATTAAACCTGTATTGTACATTTTAATTGATGAATTCTTTTTCTGGTTCTAAATTCATTCTGTATTCATTTGTCTGGGTGATTCGTTTTTGCCTGCTTGATCTACCCTTTAAAGTTTGTTTTTGTAACATATATCTATATATTGATTTAGAAAATATTGATTTTATTTATTATGTAATATCTTTATTTCAGGCTAAACATACCAGTTTAAATTCTCCTGGAAGATTCCCAGGAGCTGATAAAAAGCGTATTTCAGCTGTAACAAATCACAGTCTTTTAGCTGCAATAGCAGCA
Source organism: Argiope argentata (assembly GCA_026289955.1). Taxonomy (NCBI): domain Eukaryota; kingdom Metazoa; phylum Arthropoda; class Arachnida; order Araneae; family Araneidae; genus Argiope; species Argiope argentata. Next base: position 771,871 of record JAOUZG010051635.1, on the reverse strand, counting down.
AAAAATAGATTGAACCAATCTTCTACAACTTCTGATTTTTCACCCTTACCATCTACAGTATCTAAAACATTAAAAGTGACTAAAAGAGTTGCACATGTTCCTGATGCTGTGAGTGTAATTTGTTCATTTTTTTTATTTTAATTAATTATCTTTTAGATTAAATATTTGAAGGAGGTGCAGGTATATGTATATTATCTTCTTTCTATAATTTTCTGATTTTATTTTCTTTGGGCATCAACTGGTAACTGAAATTACTGCAGTAAATACTAAGATTTAAAATAATCTTTATATCTTTTAAAGATGCAGATATATGCATTGATATTTTAAAAATTTAAATGAGCTAAAATAAATACTAGTAGACTTTAATGTGTCAAATAAGTATTGTTTTTGAAGCTCTTTTAAACTAAATTTTAATCTGTAAGTAGAAGTCTGTAGTAAGTGAAACAGAATTAGTTGGTCTTTTAATTGTTTTAAATCTACTATCACTTTAATAATAAATGAAATAAAAATATGAGTAGTGATTTTTTTTCATACATTCTTCTAGTGAATAACAAATGGACTTCCGAGTTTGTTTATACTGGTATGAAGCCACTGCTTTTCCCCTTTATACTGAATTCTCCTACAGCAAAATTTTGTCATTTTTCAGTGACAACTTTAAAAAAATTGCTATAGCACTAAAGCGATCTTAACATAATCTTGAAATTCAATACATATATATCTTTTCAATGATGAATATTTTTTTATATTATAAAGTTTTTACATATTAAATAAATTTAAAAAAACAATTTTGAGCATTTATTTCAATGATATATTGCAAACAAAAGAATAAATTTCCCCTGAACTAAAAACTGCTATATATAGTTCATTGTAAACTCATTTGAAAACTGATGGATTAGTCAAAGTTTTGATAAATTCAGCATATTGTAGATAGAACAGTATTTGTCACGTTCGACATTTAAGGTTTTAGACAAAGTTCAATTTCGCATTTAGTTACAGTGTTGTGGATTGACTTTAAAGGTGAAGACACTTGTAACTCAGATTTAGAATAATATATACTGATGAAAATTAGGTCATAGTAGATGTTTGCTTTCTTTCATAAACTTAATTTAGACATTCATCCGAATTGATATCAAAATAACTTAATCTATCTGTGCTTGTGAATGATAAAAGGAAGGATAGGATGGATAGTATTTATGTCCATGGACTCTTCTATTGTTTGACAAATTAGGCCAAACTATTGACATTCTCCCTATTTGAACTATATAATTTGTAAAAACAATGTTTAATTAATTTTACCATTTTACTAGTATTTGAAGTGGTTTTAGATATTCCTTTTAAAGTTAATACCATTGGTTTAAGTCATTCTTTTTTTTTAATGTATAATTTTAATTCAAAGATATTTGGTTTAATTAAAATTTTTTTTTGATTTTTATAATATTCTAAATAACTGTAATTAAATTGTCAAAGGTTGAAATAATCTGATACATTTTTAATCATCTTTAATTTTTTACCTGACTTTGTATATTAGTTTAAGAAAAGAATGACAGTAATCATCATATAATTGAAACTCTATTACTTATATTATTTTTTTGTAACTTATACAAATTTTTATAGATGGTGATATGGTTTTCATATTGTTCAAAGCTTTTAAATTACTATAGTTCAAAGCTTCTGCTGTTAGTATTTAAACTTGTTTTTATGTTTACATTTATATTTTAATCATTATATAAATTAATATATTTCTTCAAGAAAACAAAAAATAAATGATAATGTGTTTTATGTTACATAATTTGATACATGAAAGTACTATGAGTCATTTTATTAAAGCTGAATAAAGTAGTTTCTCTTGACATTATCATAATAAAATAAAAACAAATTGTAATTGTAGAAATTCATTGAATCATCTGAAAAATTAATTATTCCTTTTTTAAAAGTCAGTTTTATCAATCATCTTTTTATTATTTAATTAATAAAATTTTTTCATTAATTTTTTCATTATTTTTTATGAAAGCAACAATTTGGTAATTTAACAGTGTGTGTATTTGAATGTGCGTCTCTGATAAACTGTATTGAACTATAGTTTATTTGATAGTTAATAAATGTCACCTTTCTATAGATAAACTTAAAACTTGTACTTAAAAAATTTGCCTATTTATTGCTTTTGTTTGAAAATGATTTAATCTGTTAAAAATTAATGACTGGAATGCAAATGCATGAAGATATAACAATTATAAATTAAATTAGGTTTGATGGTACTTGTTGTCATAGAAACACATTTTATATCTAATCTACTTCTTGCTTTATCTATGATGTAATCAAACAAAAAGCAGGATGAGCTATTCCTCAAATAGATTTTTTTTCATTGTGTTTGGCACTACTATTAAATATTATTGTTTTAGATAGAAAAGTATCTCAAAGTGAAATAAAAGTTTGAATCCATTCTTTTATTGCTTCAAATATAATTATTTTATCGAACTTTTGTATTAAATGTTTTGTGTTTGTAATTTTTGTTAATATTAAAATTATTGTCATGTAATTTTTTGTTAATATTAAAATCATTGTCAAGTCATACTAATAGTCAGAGATAATTAATTAATTTATTAGGATTCTGGCTTTTATTTGATTGAAATTTTTAAAAAAATATTTAGTAATATTATAAATACTATAAAAAGCTTCATAATATTCATTTTTCCATTTTATTTTACTTCAGAAATTTAAATTTTTTATCTAATCAAAATCTAAAATTTCATTTCATCTGATTTCCATTATTTATCAATAAATAAGTTTATTACATATGGAAATATGCATAGAATTTTACATGTAATTAAAGTAATTTAAAATTTGTAATCAAGCTAGTCTGTGCTATTTTAAATAATTATTAGAATCTCCCTTTTATATTTGCATTTATCTTCTGTTGTTCCATTTGTTTTGTGTCACTAATAATTGATAGTAGTATAAGGGAGATATTTATTGGCATATTATAAGTTACTTACTGCATATTTCATTTTATTCTTTGATATAGTTATACTTTGAACATTTGAAATGTGACTTTAATTAATTAATTTATAACTATTATTTTGTTACTAGCAAGTTTTCCTGAAATGGTATAAATAATGGTTTTAATATTATATATTTTTAGTAAAATTATATCTTAAAAGAAATTTAAATAATTGCCTTTATTCTGATATTTTTTATAAATTCTAATTTTCTTTTTAAATATTTATTCTTTATTTTACTTCATAAAGGTTTAACTATTTAATCTTAATCAAAAGTTCTACTTAAATGAAGAATTAACTGTGTTATCTTGAAAGATGGTCCTTTTTACCTGAGATTGATTCAAATTTACATTTAAAATCTAATTACTGTTTTAAAAGTTTAACTTTATTTTGTCATTAGAATTAATGTTTATATTTTGCCATTGTTTTATTTCTGCTTTTAACTAGGTAAAGAAACCTAGACCAGTGATTCCCATGGATTACGGCAGTAAGGTTCCGACAGTCGTGCGCCAAAAATTCTTAAATGCTTTTATTGATGAGTACGTAAAGTTTTCTGCTACTGAAGAGGAAGCATTTGAAAGCGTATGTTTCTCTCACTTTTATATTTTATTAAAATTTTTTCTACTTAATTTTTTGTACTTATTTAGCTATAGCTGGTTTCTGAATTAAAAATTACCCAAGAATATAGTTTAAAAAAAAACACCTTTTTATTTAATTGTGAGAGAATTTTATGAGATCATACGTATTTATTACAAAACTAGTACACCTCTGTTTCTATTTCACAAGTTTATGAGACTACTCACCATTTTGTAATATTTGTTAAACTGAGTTTAAAAAGTAATTATCCATTTGCTGATAGTGATACAAAAGTGAATGAAATATTGAATTATGAAAACAAGAATATAAATAATTGTGAATTGTTTGTATCTATCATCTTCAAATAAAATTAATTTCCTATAGTTTGTTATATCATTCACTCATATTATCAAAATTTTATTAATGATCCAAGATTCTTTTCCCCAGTCACAATAAATTTGTATTACGGAATGATAAAGTAATATAACAATTAGTAATTTTTTGAATTGAGCAATTATTAACTTGAATAATAACTCATTAATTTTTCAGATTTATTTTAAATGATCAAATTTAATTCATAAAAAAAAGTACCCTGGTTGCTTGATGTGACTTAGCTAAACTCCTACTATATATATATCTGAATTGTTAAGATTAACAGAAGGTAATATTCAGCAGTTTTACAGCTTTTCAGACCTCATCATTAATTTCAAGCATAACTTCAGCAGTCTGCATACTTTAATTAAATACAAAAAACAATTCCATCATAATGAATCAATTTTTATCCACCCAATATTCCATTTAAGGATTTGAAAACTATGATTAAAATTATTAAAGTGAAACGTTGAAATCCCTAAAAATCACAAATCAAATCAAAATCACCACATTTTTTACTGTATTGCAAAAATTTAAATTCCTTTTTAAAATAATTTTTTAAAAAAATTTCGGTATTTTTTTGAAGTACAGTTGTAAAATTGAAAAAGATTGGGGGAGGGGGGGTCATGAATTATTATGTGCTCAATTCAATATTTATCAAATTAATTGTCAATATTTATCAAAATCATTTTTTTTGAAAATTATTTTTTCATGTAAACATTATATAGTAATTATTTTGGGATTTTATTTCTTTGTAAAATTAAAATCAGCCATGTCTTAGTTTTTAAAATAAATATTTTCTGTAATATTCTTAGGCATTAGAAGAAGAGAAAAAAGCATATCAAAGGAGCTCCAGCAAAGCAATATATATGAATGTTGCATCCAATGCATTGAATAGATTACGCCATAGGAAAGATGAAAATGTTTCGGATAAAAAAGGCGATGGAGTATCATCAACAACAAATGCTAAAACTGTTAGTCACGAAGCAATGTTGAATGGGCCTTTATCACAACGTGCAAGCTTCAGCATTGAAAGAAAAAAGCCTCAACCTGTTGCTGACCTGAAAGGTAAGTAGTATCTTCTCTTTATCAACTAGTGAGTGTGCTGCCCTATGAGGGTGTGCCCTCATAACCATAGTTCCTAAAACTGAACACCACCATTGTGTTATCACAGAAACTCACTCTTTTTTCACTCTCACCTCTTCCCCCCTTTTTTTTGCATTGATCAATATAGTTATAGTTTGAGAGACAGATGCACTCTTTTTTTTTTCCGTGAAATCTCAGATTTCTACTTATTATACTCAAGAGTGCTACAACTTTGTGAGAAAATAGAATAAATTTCTCTTATAGGGCTAGCAACATTCAATCTGCAGCCTCATCTTGATGATGTTTAGTCTCTCACATCTGAGTTTACTGCATGGTGTGCTTATTAGCTGAGAAACTGTGAGCTTATTCCGAGTAAAGATATTTTTAACACAATTAACTGCTGGAAATTTGTATTTTATTCAGATAGTATTAGATAAAAATAGGAATCCTGATTTTGTTAAATAGATTAGAGGAGTTCTGCAAAATCCCTTTGCTGCATACTGTTTTGTAAAAAGATAGTAAATTTAATTAATATAGGAAAACACTTACCAGTCAAGCCAAAGATGAAAATATGTAAAATTGTGTACCAGTTTAAAAAAAATCATCATTGGTATTGGACTTTGTATGCCAGAAGAATATAGAAGAGATGATGTATCAAGTACAGAAACCTCAAATTTGTTATAAGAAAATAAGCTGATTTCGAGCTGTTTCATTGCATATTTGCTTCATTACAGTCAATGATATATCATAAATATTTTCACATATATTTACTGATAGTGTAATAACCAAAACATTTAAATGTGGCCCTACAAAAATGTTGTACATTATTTGTTACAGAACAGCCAGTAGCAACAGTCTCATAAGAATTCTTTAACCAATAAAAAATTTGAATTCTTTACTTGAAATACTTTATTATTATAGTGATTGCCAACTTTTGTAGATATTTCCTTCTAAGTAAATTTTCTTCATTTTTTTTCTTTCCTAATTAATAATACAGCAATAGATTGCAGTTGCATTATTTTTAAAACTAACATTTCTAAAAAGAAAGTGCAGCAAGATAACATTCATACATATTTCTAAAATAGAAATTGCAAATTTTCAGCCATCTGTTTATGCATCAACTTTCAAAACTTAGGACTAATAATTTGTCAAAAGAGGTTGCAGGAATATCCAAAGCCATGCCTACATGGCATCTTGTAGTAACCTTGTAGTGTAAAGAAAATTAGTATTGTATAGATACAAAAATATTGTATTGTCTGTTTCAGTATTGTAAAAATTATGTTATGTAGGCACATCTTTAATCTAACTCATGATCCTAAAACAAAGTAATTTCTTGTTCTCGTGACTCTTGTAAGTCCTTGAATTTTATTTTACTGTTGCCAGGACTTCAAAAGTCTCTGAAAAATATGTGAAATATACATATGTTATTTCTTAGCAGTCATATGGAGATCAATTTATTTTGTCTTGAAAAATTTATCAACAGGAGAAGAGTATTACTATTTAATATTGTTAAGTACCAATCAATTCTCTAGTCATATAAGTGAGGAACAAGTAGATTGAATAAGCAGAATTACTACTCAACTCTGCCAAATAGTCTTCAATTCAAATCAATCGACAAACTCAGCAGTTTGTAATTATACTATTACTGTTAGGTTATACTATTACTGCAACAATTACACCATTTATTGGGCCATCAAATGCTCTAAATGCAGAATTAATGTTTGAAGTTTTAATATGAATGTCAGACTTCATTTAATATTTATAAAAAGGTTTTGTATTTTTTCTGAAAAAACCTTCCCAAACAACTAGATTGTAAAGTGGAACAAAAAACTTGTATTTCATACAGCATTGTCACATGTATCAAAACTATTTTATTAAAATATCAGTTTAATTTTAATAGGCATAATCTAATATTTAATGAAGCATTCAAATGATGAAATAAAAGTATTTATCTATGATTGAAAAATGAACAAGGAAAGTTCAAATTATATATCTTAAGGTGTTATATATATACACACACACACACTGAAGTAACAAAAGTCATGGGATGACTGTTAATATCGTGTCGGTCCTCCTTTTGCCCGGCGAAGTGCAACAACTCGACGTGTCATGGAGCCCACAAGTCGTTGGAAGTCCTCTGCAGGAATATTGAGCCATGCTGTCTGTATAGACGTCCATAATTGTGAAAGCGGGGATGGTGCAGGAATGTGGGCACGAACGGACCTTTCGATGATGTCCCATAAATGCTCGATGGGATTCATATCGGGCGATTTAAGTGGCCAGATCATGCGCTGGAATTGTCCGGAATGTTCTTCAAACCAATCGCGAACAGTTCTGGCCCGGTGACATGGCGCATTGTCATCCATAAAAACCCCATCGTTGTGTGGGTACGTGAAGTCCATGAATGGCTGCAAGTGATCTGCAAGCAGCTGAACATAACCATTTCCAGTCAATGATCGGTTCAGTTGCACCAGAGGACCGAGTCCATGCCATGTAAAAACAGCCCACACAATTATGCAGCCACCACCAGCTTGAACTGTGCCTTGCTGACAGTTTGGGTCCATGGCTTCGTGGGGTCTGCGCCACACTCGAACTCTACCATCAGCTCGTAACAACTGAAATCGTGACTCATCTGACCACGCCACGGTTTTCCACTGGTCTAGGGACCAGTCGATATGCTCATGAGCCCAGGAGAGTCGCTGCAGGCGATGTCGCGCTGTCAGTAAAGGCACTCGAGTCGGTCTTCTGCTGTCATAGCCCAAGGAAGACAAATTTCGCCGCACAGTCCTATCGGACACGTCCCTCGTACGTCCCACATTGATTCCTGCAGTAATTTACGAAGAGTTTCGTGTCTATTAACATTGACCATTCTACACAGACGTCGGCGGTCTCGGTCGTTAAGTGTCGGTGGTCGCCCACTGCACTGTCCATGATGGGATGGGATGCCTGAAATTTCATACTCTCGGTACACTCTTGATACTGTGGATCTCAGAATGTTGAATTCACTAACGATATCCGCAATGGAATGACCCATGCATCTAGCTCCAACTAACATTCCACGTTCAAAGTCTGTTAATTCTCGTCGTGCCGCCATAAATCACGAAAAACCTGTTCACATGAATAACTTGAACACAAATGAAAGCTCTGGAAAACGAACTGCGCATTTAAACTTTTTCACTGCGATACTACTGCCATCTGTATATTTGCATATTGCTATCCCATGACTTTTGTCACTTTAGTGTATATATATATATATATATATATATATATATATATATATATATAT